>CM055117.1:397732810-397906445 GCA_029206835.1 Rana muscosa | reverse complement strand
TGAGAAAAAAAAAAATGGTTAAAATTCTGATCAACATCCCAGGTCATTTAGGAGATGGACACTTCTCTGTTACTTACCTCTAGGCTGTGTTTAGAAACCTAAGAACATTATACCTCTGCCAGCCAAAGCAAGATATAGTCTGTCCACACCCTTCCCCACTGCTCAATATTTCATGTTTTTGGTGGATGGTGCAATTAGACACATTGCATCACAAGTGTGGGGCGGCTAGCAATAAGCTACTTCCTGGTTTAGGCTGATCATAGAATATCAAATGATCAGTTAAACATGAGAAATATCCTATAAGGAGGTTTTATATCCTAAAACTTTCTGTGAGGATGAGAAGTTATGTATGAAGTGCAATTACTGGCCTTTGACACTCTGGAATCTAATTTGAAGATACAACATACTTGAGTAGTTTGAACAATTGGAGCAAATAAATACAAGTATGGTGTAGATACAGCTATGCCTTTGAAAAAAAATAGGATTTTTATACTCACTGTAAAATCCTTTTCTCTGAGTTCAGGGACGGACACAGGCTTAATCTTGACAAAGTGGGTATTAGCCTTGCTTCAGGAGTGACGAGGCAGAATGTGTTAATTTTAAAAGCTGAACAGCCCCGCCCCAGGGGGCGGTCCTACTGGCCATATCCCCTCAGCCTGCACTAAGCAGCTCAGTTCATCAAAAAGCAGTACAAACTTAAAAAGGAGGGGTGGGTGCTGTGTCCGTCCATGAACTCAGAGAAAAGGATTTTACGGTGAGTATAAAAATCCTATTTTCTTTTGTTCATGGACAGACACAGCCTTAATCCTGACAAAGTGTGACGTCCCAAAGCAGTGTCAAAACGAGGGGTGGGAACAGCATTAAAACAACTTCACCCCAAAACAAAAAACAGAGCTCCTCAACTGAGGAGTTGTAACTCTAAACAGCCACCTGCAAAACTTTGCGGCCGAAGAAGCATCCGAAGATGCACTCACATCAACTTGTAAAGTTTAGTGAAAGTGTGAACGGACAACCAGGTCGCCGCCTTACACACCTGGGAAACAGACGCTTGATGTCGGAAAGCCCAAGAGGCACCTATTGCCCTGGTCGAATGCGCCGCAACAGGAAAGGGAGGCGGCCGACCCTTTATGGCATAAGCCTGATCACGATCTGTCGGATCCACCTCAGAATGGTGGCCGACGAGACCGCTGGGCCTTCTTGGGACCAGCCACCGAAACAAACAGTGAGTCTGAACTCCGGAACCGAGCAGTAACAGACAAGTATACTCTCGGAGCTCGGACAATGTCCAAGAAATGCAGCGTCGTCTCCTTAGGATTCGACGGATGAGGACACAAGGATGGCAGTCTTCCTTGAGATGGAAGGTCAAAACAACCTTCGGAAAAAAAAGGCTGCGGACGCAGCACCACCTTATCCTTGTGGAAGATCAGATAGGAAGCCTTGCATGACAAGGCTGCCAGCTCAGAAACCCATCTTCACTGACATAACAGCCACCAAAAGGACCACTTTCTGAGAAAGTGTCAACAAGGGAATCCCCCTGATGTTCTCAAACGGTGGTTTCTGAAGCACCGAGAGGCCATGCTGTTAAAGCCAGTGACTGTAAGCAGGATGGCTTATAGAACCTTGCAACAGCAGGTCCTCTCGTAGCGGTAGACGCCAAGGGACGTCTGCTATACAAGCCCAACGGAGTTAGTGGAGGGAGGACCGGAGGGGCCGCATGCCGAACCCCCTGTACAAACGTTCTCACTAGAGAGTGAGCCGCCAAGGGTCGTTGCAAAAAAAAAGACGCACTAGATCGGCGTACCAAGGGACGCCGAGGCCAATCCAGAGCAATTGGGATCATTGGAATCCTCTCTGCCTCCAGTCTACGAAGCAGAGGAGGAAGGAGCTTCAGAGGAGGGAAGGCATAGATTAGCCGGTACTGACTCCACGGTGTCACCAACACTTCCGTCGCGTCTGCCCATGGGTCTCTTGACCTGGCCACAAACCTCAATACCTTCCGAATGAGTCGAAAAGCCAGGAGATCTACGTCTGGCGTGTCCCATCTTTGACAAAGGAGCTGAAACTCCTCCGGGTGTAGAGACCCTTCTCCTTGGTCCAGCATCTGGCGACTCCGCCTGCCAGTTTTCCACGCCTGGAATGTATACGACCGACAGTGCCGGTACGCTCCTTTCTGCCCACCTTAGGATGTGAGCGACCTCCGATGCTGTAGCTGAACTTCTTGTTCCTCCTTGATGGTTGACATACGCCACCGCCGTGGCGTTGTCCGACTGGATCCTGACTGGACACCCCTGTAGCCTCTGAGATTATGTGGAGAGGCACAGCCTAATCGCCCGGAGTTCCAGGGCATTGATCGCCAAGTGGGATTCCTCCAGAGTCCAGCGACCCTGGGTCGACTGAACCCCCCCAACCGGTAAGGCTGGCGTCCGTCATGACCACCATCCAGTAAAAAGGAAGGAAAGACTCTCCGGACAGAAGTGCCGGTGATGTCAGCCACCAAACTAGGGAGGCTCTGACTAGGTGGCTCACCCGGATTTGACAATCCAGGGATGATGGGCACTTGTCCCTTCTGGACAGTATTACCTTCTGTAACACTCGTGTGAAATTGCGCATACGGTACCCCCTCGAAGGAGGCTACCATGAGGCCCAGGACTCGCATGCAAAAGCGGCGTGACGTCCATCTTTGGGATGTCAACTGCCACACCACAGCCCGAAAGGTCTGCAACTTTTCCATAGGGAGAAAAACTTTTGCCTCTGAGGAGTCCAGAATCAACCCCAGATACACTAGGAGTTGAGTCGGTACCAATACTGACTTCTGAGTGTTCAGCACCCAACCAAAGTACTGGAGGGTCTGACAGGTTATAGACACGCTCACCTCCAATTCTGAGCTTGAACTCGCCCACAGAAGAATATCGTCCAATTAGCCCACGATAGCAATGCCACGCTGTCTTGGTAGGGCCAGAATCAGAGCGAGCACCTTGGTGAAAACCCTCGGTGCCGATGCCAGGCCAAAGGGGAGAGCCACAAATTGGTAGTGGTCTTCCCCGGCCGCAAAGTGCAGACATCTGATGCCTGTGCATATGGGGACATGCAAGTATGTGTGCTTGCCAAGGATGCCAGAAAATCCCCCAGATGGAGGGCAGCGACAACAGATCGAACCAACTCCCTCCGGAATCTTTGTACATTCACAAAGCAATTAAGGGCGCTGAGATGCAAGATTGGACGAACCCCCTCCTTCTTTGGTACTACGAACAGATTTGAGTAAAACCCCTGAAATCGTTCCTGTACTGAAACAGGAATCACCACCCAGTGTATCAGCAGGTCTTGAACTGCCCCATATAGGGATTCCCGACGAGTCGGCTGAAGCTGGCGGTTGGAGGGAAAAATAATAAAAATCAAAATCTGTTTGGAGGGCAAGATAGAAACTATCTTGTACCCTGAGGAAACTACTTCGCAAACCCACCGGTCGGAGATCTGAGATGTCCCCCAGGTCACGAATTCGCGAAGACGTCCCCCCTACCCGAGAGATGGGTGGGGACAGACCTTCATGGGGACGTAGATTTGTTCGCAGGCTTGTTGGGCTTGCGAAGCCAGGGACGCTGTCCCTCAGCAGGCGCTTTATCGGCCTGGGATCGTTTACTTGCCGCACTAGGTGGACAAAAAAAAATTGCTTGTTCGCGGTGAAGGAGGGCCCTAGCCTACGGCGTGGCTCCTTACCCTTTTTTGATTGTGGGAGCAGCATACTCTTACCTCCTGTAGCATATTTAATAATGTCATCCAGGGATGCTCCAAAAAGTCTGTCGCCCTTAAAAAGGGAAAATCCATCAGGGCCTTCTTGGAAGATTGGTCCGCCGACCAACCTTTTAGCCAGAGCAGACGGCATAACACCACCGCATAGCTTGAGGCTCTGGACAGCAGAGGAAGTGTCCAAGGCTGATTCGCAGACAATTTTAAGGCCCTGTGTCAACTGGTCGGCCATAGCCACCTTGTCTCAGGGAGCCTCATGTGCTTTAAACCCATGGAGCAGCATTTTTGCCCCTTCAGTGAGTGTCAGACACCAGGGCCCCAACCACCGTTGGGCGCACAGCCGAGCAGGTAGCGGATGACCGCTTAAGCCTTCCTGTCCGCAGGGTCCTTGAAAGCAGGAGCCCCTTCCACTGGAATTGTGGTTACCCTGTTTAATCTGGACATGTGAGGGTCCACTATCGGAAGAGGTCCATCTTTTCAGGAAACTCTCCTCAAAAGGGTAACGCACCGCCAAACTTTTTTGGGGACCGAAAGCCTTCTGTGGTTTGTCCCACTTCTTGTATAAAAGCTTGTCTAGATCACAAGGAACACCTTAGCAGTGCGGGTCGGCTTTACGGAACCCGAAAGGGACCGACGCCTCTGGCGTTTCTGCAGGCTCCTCTATCTTTAGAGTATCCAGCACTGCGGGGATAAGGTCACCTATCAGAGCCTTATCGCGTGGTAACCCGGAGTCATCCTTACTGTCCGACTGGCCATGGTCCGCATCCTCCGAAACGTCAGAACCAGGGCCATGAGCCGTAGCTGGGCCCGGCTTCGCATCAGAGTTGTCCCCAGAAGATGGCGGGGGCACTTTTTACCCCCCCGTGTGTTCCCACGCGCGGCTTCCACCTTGGCAACAAACCAGGACGCCGACATAGCATCTACTTGCACAGCAGGTGCACCAGATGCCAATTCAGGTGTATCAGGGGGAGAAGCGTCTGCTTCTGATGCCATGCTGACCCACGCACCCGACACAAGGACTTCAGTCAAGGTACCAACAGCCCACCCTCCTAGCTGCGACAGAGACGAGGGGTTCCCTCCACAGAGGACTCACCACCCTTGAACAGTAGTACGGCTGCCATCCGCTTCCTAGTAGAGCTGCTACCTTGTCAGCCATGTCAGTCTGACCACTCTGCAGCATGCGTCTGTAGGCTTGCGCCGTCTAAATGCTCTTTGATTGGCGTGGACCGTGAGAAAATGACTGTGTGGCAGATAGAGGCCAAAATTGCTGCGGGCCACAAGAACATGGCCGCCAAGCGGCAGCTAGAGGCCAACAAAGTGTGATCACAAGAAATATGACCATCGAGCGGCAGATAGAGGCCAATACAGCGCGGGCCACAAGAACATGGCCGCCGAGCGGCAGATAGAGGCCAACACAGCGTGATCACAAGAAATATGACCGACGAGCGGCAGATAGAGGCCAAACAGCGCAGACCACAAAAACATGGCCGCCGAGCGCAGCTAGAGGCCAAACACAGCATGGATCACAAGCAAAATGGCTGCCCACAGCATGGAGCAGAACACACAAGTAAGCAAACATTTCATGGCAGCTCATAACATTTGTTTAACGGACGTACATGCACAGTTCACACACACACACACACACACACACACACACACACACACACGTGGAGCCCCCCCCCCATGTCAACCCCTGCCCCAGAAGCCAGCCTAGCTCAGAGAGCCTAGGGAGGAGGGAAGGAAGGGAGGAGGGAAGGAGGGAAGGAAGGGAGGAGGGAAGGAGGGAAGGTAAGGGAGAGGGAGGGGGAAGGGAAGGGGAGGGGAGGGAGAGGGAAGGGGAGGGAGAGGGAAGGGGAGGGAAGGGAGAGGGAAGGGAAGGGAGAGGGAAGGGAGGGAGAGGGAAGGGAGGGAGAGGGAAGGGAGGGAGAGGGAAGGGAGGGAGAGGGAAGGGAGGGAGAGGGAAGGGAGGGAGAGAGAAGGGAAGGGAGGGAGAGGGAAGGGAAGGGAGGGAGAGGGAAGGGAAGGGAGGGAGAGGGAAGGGAAGGGAGGAGGGGGAGGGAAGGGGGGGAAGGGGAGGGAAGGGGGGGAAGGGAGGAAGGGGAGGGAAGGGAAGGGAGGAAGGGGAGGGAAGGGAGGAGGGGGAAGGGAGGAGGGGGAAGGGAAGGGAGGAAAGGAGGGAAGGGAAGGGAGGAAAGGAGGGAAGGGAGGAAAGGAGGGAAGGGAAGGGAGGAAAGGAGGGAAGGGAAGGGAGGAGGGGAGGGAGGGAGGGAAGGGAGGAGGGGAGGGAAGGGGAGGGGAGGGAGGGAGGGGAGGGGAGGGAGGGAGGGGAGGGAGGGAGGAGGGGAGGGATAGAACCTCTTACTCACCTCTCCAGGCATGCCCAGCTATGTCCTCCTTCCAAAAGCAGGGGATTACTACTTACCCTTCCTGCGTGGATTGTGCTGGAAGCATCCCAGACAGACCATCTTCCGCATGGTGACGGAGGTGACTGTCGGCCCAGCTGCTGCGACTCGGCCCTATAGACCGGTCGTATGCATGCCCTGGAGCGTGTAGCTCACCGGCCACCCGTAGTGCGACGGGCATGTCGTGGACGACCCAGCGCGTAGCTACAGTCGGCACACACTCCATGGCTGAAACTGGGGAGACTACAAGAATCTATGATCCAGCCTGTCACCCAGTCGGCAGTTGAGCGAAGATCACAGGAACAAAAAACTCTGAAATAAACCTCCAGGCCTATGGGCCCGAAGGGAGCCATGTCTTCTCCTTGGCAGAAAAAAACTGAGCTGCTTAGTGCAGGCTGAGGGGATATAGCCAATAGGACCGCCCCATGGGCGGGGCTGTTCAGCTTTGAAGTTAACACATTCTGCCTAGTCACTCCTGAAGGAAGGCTAATACCCACTTTGTCAAGATTAAAGCTGTGTCCGTCCATGAACGAAAGAGAAAGTCAGAAATTTGATCGGATGTGTCCATTGCTTCCATAACCAGTGGATCTATTTGTTCAAGCGGTTGCTATATAGCGCTGTGTGCGTTTTTTTTTATTTTTATGGGCGAGTGATATACAGCTTATGTTGTTTAAGTAATTTTAATACAACCCCAATTCCAAATAAGTTTGGACGCTGTGTAAAATCTACATAAAAACAGAATGCATTGATTTTCAAATCTCATAAACCCATATTTACAATAGAAAATCATGTTTAAACTGAGAAATGTATAATTTTCAGGGGGAAAAAAATTGGATTTTTTGTACTCACTGTAAAATCCTTTTTTTTCTCTGTCGTCCATGGACGGACACAGCTCCTTAAATCTTGACATGTGGATTATGTTCCTGTTCATAGGAGAGGACTAGGCAGAACATGTTTGTTAAAGTTATATGTTTTAAGATAACGGAGTTGAACAGCCCCGCCCAGGGGGCGGCCCCTCCGTACATAAAACTCTCCACCCTGCAGTCAGCAATATACAAAAAATGTAGCGCTATACATAAAAGTTATATACAAAACACCCAAGTGTAGTGCTCAAAACAAATAAATGTAAAAGAGTCCGTGAAAAGTCCAAAATGGACAAAATATATGTGTAAATAAAGTCTTTGATGACCATTCAAACGTGGATAGTCTTGAAATTTTCAAAACACAACTGGTGACTTTCAAAGAGCAAATGACTATAACGTGACCACCACCAAATGGAAAGGAGGCTTACCAGATGGAATGGACCCAGTAAACGTATGTCTAAAGGGTCAAACAGGCTTGGTACATGTATACTCGTAGGTCTAGAGTCCTGGCTGGCGTTGCACACATCAATGTCCAAAATCCAGGGTCTAGTGGTGTCACCAAATATCCGAACCCAGTATGATGATGGGATAGCTCACAATGGAACCATATTATAGGGAAGAAGGAGAGGGCACATAGCGTAATAACGTAGATACTATTTATTAAATGCAGGTAGATTCACTTACATTCAAGCAGTAAACGTAGCGCTTTGCAAAACACTCAGTGGCAGCAGTGGAATCTCCCGACGCGTTTCGCAATACCAGACGATGCAAGGTATTGCGAAACGCGTCGGGAGATTCCACTGCTGCCACTGAGTGTTTTGCAAAGCGCTACGTTTACTGCTTGAATGTAAGTGTATCTACCTGCATTTAATAAATAGTACCTACGTTATTACGCTATGTGCCCTCTCCTTCTTCCCTATAATATGGTTCCATTGTGAGCTATCCCATCATCATACTGGGTTCGGATATTTGGTGACACCACTAGACCCTGGATTTTGGACATTGATGTGTGCAACGCCAGCCAGGACTCTAGACCTACGAGTATACATGTACCAAGCCTGTTTGACCCTTTAGACATACGTTTACTGGGTCCATTCCATCTGGTAAGCCTCCTTTCCATTTGGTGGTGGTCACGTTATAGTCATTTGCTCTTTGAAAGTCACCAGTTGTGTTTTGAAAATTTCAAGACTATCCACGTTTGAATGGTCAAAGACTTTATTTACACATATATTTTGTCCATTTTGGACTTTTCACGGACTCTTTTACATTTATTTGTTTTGAGCACTACACTTGGGTGTTTTGTATATAACTTTTATGTATAGCGCTACATTTTTTGTATATTGTTTGTTTTTTGCTTTTTCCATAGGCATTGTAGCTGCTCACATTTGTTAGTAGCGCGAATATTGTTTGTATTTTTTACCCTGCAGTCAGCAGCCTCAGTTCGTAGAAGAGCAGTACAAACTAAAAAAAGGAGGGGTGGGTGCTGTGTCCGTCCATGGACGACAGAGAAAAGGATTTTACGGTGGAGTACAAAAAAAAGTCCTATTTTCTCTTTTTGTCCATGGACGGACACAGCTCCTTAAATCTTGACATGTGTGACATCCCCAAGCAGTGTCAGAAAAAACGAGGGGTGGGAACAGCAATCAAAAGAAAACTTAACTTCATCCCCAAACAAACAGAGCTCCTCAACGGAAGCATCCGAAGATGCACTCACATTAATCTTAGAAAACTTTGAGAAGGTGTGAACAGATGACCAGGTCGCCGCCTTACACACCTGCGAGACAGATACTTGATGTTGGAAAGCCCAGGAGACACCAATTGCCCTGATCGAATGCGCTGCGACAGGAAAGGGAGGCGCCCGCCCCTTAAGGGCATATGCCTGGATGACGGTCTGCCTGATCCACCTAGAAATGTGGGCGACGAAAACTGCCAGGCCCTACTGTGGACCAGACACCGACACGAACAGCGAGTCAGATCTCCGGAACGGAGCCGTAGCAAACAGGTACACCCGTAGGGCACGTACCCCATCCAAAGTATGTAGCGCAACCTCCATGGGATGCGAAGGCCGAGGACACAAGGATGGAAGTACAATGTCCTCGTTTTGGTGCAAAGCCAAAACTACCTTAGGAAGGGTTGAGGAATGCGGGCGCAGCACCGCTTATCCTTATGGAGGACCAAGTAAGGAGACTTTCAAGACAACGCCGCCAATTCAGAACCCCTTCTGACCGATGTAATGGCAACTAGAAAACCAATTTCCTGAGAAAGCGTTGAGAGGAATACTCCCTGGCATTCCCAAAGGAAGGTTCCAGAAGTACAGAGAGAACCAGATTCAAGTCCCACAGAGGAAGTGATGGCCCAATCAGGGGAATCACGGGTCGGACCCCCTGTATAAACGTACTTACCAGTGAGTGAGCCGCTAGGGGTCGTTGGAAGAATCAGACAGCCAAGGCTGAAATCTGCCCCGTAATAGTGTTTAAGGCAAGTTTTTGATCTACTCTGCGCTGCAAGAACAGCAGGATCCGAGAAACTGAATATGCCCGTGGGCGTCAAGACATCTCTTCACACAGAGATGTATGCCTTCCAAGTGCGATGGTAGATCTTACGGGAAGAAGATTTCCAGGCCCTCAACATGGTAGAGATTACCACAACTGACAGACCACGGTCCCTCAGTACCTGGCTGTCAATAGCATGCCGTTAAAGCCAGCGACTGCAAAAGCAGGATTTAGTATGGGACCTTGAGACAGAAGGTCCGCCCACATTGGCAGGCGCCAGGGAGCATCTGCTACCAGTCTCACGAGGTCAGCATACCAGGGACGCCGGGGCCAGTCTGGGGTGAATAGAATCACCGGAATCCCCTCGGCCTCCACTCCACGGAGCAGACGAGGAAGCATTTTCACTGGGGGAAAGGCATAAATTTGCCGATACTGACCCCATGGAGCCACCAACGCATCTGCCCAGGGATCCCTGGACCTGGCCACAAACCTTGACACCTTGCGATTGAGTTGAGGCCAGGAGATCCACATCTGGTGTGCCCCACTTCTGATAAGTAGTTGAAACACCTCCGAGTGTAATGACCATTCCGCTTGGTCCAGCATCTGGCGACTCTGTCGGCCTGCCAGTTATTACGCCCGGAATGTAAGCAGCCGATACGCTCCATTCGGCCCATCTCAGGATGTAAGCGACCTGCGGCCCGGCTCCTGTTCTACCCTGATGGCTGACATAAGCCACCTCCGTGGCGTAGTCCGACTGGATCCTGAGCGAATGCCCTTGAAGCCTCTGCGACCACTTGGAGAGGCACAGTCTAATCGCTCGAAGTTCGAGGACGTTGATCGATAGGAGAGATTCTTCCGGAGTCCAGCAGCCCTGTGCCGACCGAACAAAACCCAGACTCCCCCCCCCCCCCCAACTGGTCAGGCTGGAGTCAACCGTGATCACAGTCCAGTGGATAAGGAAGGAAAGACTTTCCGGACTGAAGTGCCAGGGATGTCAGCCACCAGGTCAGAGAGGCCCTCACTAGGCAACTTGCCTGAATCTGATGATCCAGACACAATGGGGATTTGTCCAATTTGGACAGAATCACCCTCTGCAGCGCCCGAGTATGGTATTGGGCATACTGTACTGCCTAGAAGGAGGGTACCATGAGGCCCAGGATTCTCAAGCAGAAACAGGGAGACGACCAATTGCAGGATGGTAACAACCTCACTGCAGCCTGGTGTGTGTGCAACTTCTCTGGGAGGGAGAAGACTCTCGCCTCCGATGAGTCCAGAATCAGCCCCAGGATTTCTGGGCGCTGAATCGGAACCAACACCGACTGCTGGAGGTTCAGTATCCATCCAAATTCTTGGAGAGTCTGACTGGCTATAGACACATCTTCCTCTAATACTGGGCTGGAAGCAGCTCTCAGAAGACAATCGTCTAAGCAACCTAGGACGGCAATGCCTTGCTGTCTCAGCAAAGCTAGAATCGAGGCGAGCACCTTGGTGAAAACTCTTGGTGCTGACGCTAGGCCAAAGGGAAGAGCCACAAATTGATAGTGGTCCTCGCCGATCGCAAAAGCACAGAAAACCTCTGATGTCTGTCGCATATGGGGACATGCAAGTAGGCGTCCTTGATGTCCAGGGACGCCAGAAAATCCTTTGCACCCTCACAAAGGCATTGAGGACTATGAGGTCCAATATTGTACGGACACCTCCGCACCTGAGCAAGTCTCGTACTGCTCCTATCAAGCAGACCTACGAGTCGGAAGGAGAGGACTATTCGAGGGAAAGAATCTGTCTGGCGGATAAGAAACTATCTTGTACCCCGAAGCGACCACCTCACAAACCCACTGGTCGGAGATCGGGGAGGACGACCGAGCTGCAAACTCGCAAAGCCGTCCCCCCACCCCGAGTCGGGCGTGGGCAAAACTTCATGTGGTAGCAAGCTTGTTAGCCATCTTGAATGGCTCACACACCCAGGGAGGGACACTCCTGTCCCCCAGCTGAAGCCCTGTCAGTCAGGGAGGATCTGACGAAAATACCGCTTCTGTGTGGAATAGGAGGGCCCCGCCCCCATAGAGGACAGTGGGAGAAGTGTGCTCTTACCACCAGTGACATCTTTAATAATGTCGTCCAGCGAGGTACCAAAAAGCCTCCCACCTTGAAGGGCAAAACTGCCAGAGCTTTTGTGGACGCTTGGTCAGCGGACCAGCATTTCACAGGCGGCGCAGTACCACCGCAGATACAGAGGCTCTGGAAATCCAGGGGGCCGCATCCAGAGTGGCATCACAGACACACAAGGCCCTGGACCATTGGTCAGCCAGCCTTACGCACTCTGGAGGAAGCTGATGCTCCCCTACTGTCTGCTGCAAGATCTTGCCCATTCAGGGAGTGTCAGACACCAAAAGCCGCAGCTAATAAATGTCGCATTCCCTGACCCCAGCATGGTGAACATGAAGCGGGTCACCGTTCCAGACCTCCTATCATTAGGGCCTTTAAAGGCAGGGGTCCCCTCTACCAGGAGAGTGGTTACCTTATTTAGCCGAGAGACCGGGGCGTCCACGACCGGAGGAGAAGCCCATTCTGTTTTTGTTTTTTTTTTATGAAAAAAAAAAAAGGCTCTCCCCAAAAGGATAATGGACCACCATGCGCTGAGGGACCACAAAAGAACTCTGCGGTCGTTCCTATTCCTTATTTATGAACTGATCAAAGAAAGTAACATAGGGAAAAACTGTCACAAAGCGGTTAGATTTGTGTGACCCAAAGGAGACAGACTCGTCTGTGCAAGTCCCACCTGCATATACCAGCTGGAGAGTGTCCCTCACAGCATCAAGAAGTGCACTCACAAGTGCCCCATCTTGCACTCCCCAGAAGATGGCCCGGGGAGGGGGCGTTTTACCCCCCCTTACTCCCACACGCCACTTCCACCCTGGCAAATGATTCCAGGACTGCTGACAGCATATCCATGGGAACCGCAGGTGCAGGGGCACCATAAGCTGCCTCTGGCAATTTAGGGGAAGAAAGGCCAGATACTGACTCCATTAACACCCACTGACAGCCCTCAGGGACCAAGTGAAAAACACTTAAAAAGTCACCTCTTCTTGCTGCACTGACCGGGGGGGGGGGGGGGGTAACCCAGGGGACTCACCACCCAGAGGGAGACCGCTCTGCACCGCTGCCCGCCTTCCTTGTATACACAGCGTGTGTGTGTGTGAGGAAGAAAACTGAGGAGAATGAGCTGTGCGCCGTACAGAAAGCCAGTGCTAGAGGCCAAAACCCACTCCAAAATGGCCGCCAGACGCAGATAAAAAGGGCGCAGACAAGAAAATGGCCGCCTGCAATACCGACCTGCACCACAGCGCAGCCACGACAAAATGGCCGCCAATGGAAGTTTCAGTAGAGAAAGCAGGCACACTAAAAATGGCGGTGGCGCAGCAAAAAAATGGCGACTGAGCCCCAGGATGTGGACGAGAAGGCCATGCAGAGACTTCCCAGGAGACAGACCCGCCCCCCCTCACAGAAAGCAGACCCCGGCGCCCCACAGGGACCCGGAGCCCCCCCCCCACAGGTACACCCTGGTCGCAGCGGGCCCTAGGGCAGGGAAAGGGAGGACAGGAGAACCCCTAAATCCCGGGAATGCCCAGCTGTTCCATCCTGCCGAGGCAGGATGTACCATACTTACCCGTCCTTGCGAGGACATGCTGGCGCGTCTCTGACAGACCCACAACCGATGGTACGGAGTAGCTGTCGGCCCGGTCCACTGTGAGTGAGACAGCAAGCAGCCCAGTCACGTGGACCCCGGAGCATAAGCTCACCGGCCACCCTTGGAGCCATGGGGTAGGTCGTGGCAGAACCAGCACGTAGCTAAGGACTGGCACGCTCGATGGCCGGACTGGGAAGACTAAAAGGATCTATAATATCCAGCCTGTCGCTTAGCTGGCAGTTGATAGAAGAATAGAAAAATAAAATAAATAAAAATCAAGGACTCTGGGCCCAAAAGGAGCCACGTCGTCCTCTGCTAGGCAGAAAAAAAAAAACTGAGGCTGCTGACTGCAGGGTGGAGGGTTATGTACGGCAGGACCACCCCCCTGGGCGGGGCTGTTAAAATTACATGTTTTAAGATAACTAACATGTTCTGCCTAGTCCTCTCCTATGAACAGGAACATAACCCACATGTCAAGATTTATGGAGCTGTGTCCGTCCATGGACTAAAAGAGAAAAGCTAATTTTGAAATTGATGGCAGTAACACATCTCAAAAGTTGGCAAAAAGTACAACACCAATTCCAAAAAATTTAAGACAGGGCCATGTTCACAATGGTGCCTCCTCTTACCATTCGAAACATCTGGGAACCGAATAGACAGTTGCTTGCGTTTTGGGAGAGGAATGTTATCCCATATATAATAGAGATTCTGTGATGGAATAGGCAGCCTGCACATCTGGAAAGGCACCATCAATGCCACACACACACACATATACACACACACGTGTGTGTGTGTGTGTGTGTGTGTGTGTGTGTGTGTGTGTACAAATCTTTTTTTAGCATTGATGGTGCCTTTCCAGATGTGCAAGCCGCCTATTCCATATTGCACCCCCATAACATCAGAGATGCTGGCTTTGAACAGAGTGCTGATAACAGGTTGGTAGGTTCCTCTCCTCTTTAGTCTGGAGGGCGTGGTGCCCATTGTTGCCAAAAAGAATGTCACATTTTGATTTGTCTGACAAAACAGTTTTCCACTTTGCAATAGACCATTTTAAATGAGTTTTGGCCCAGATAAGACCGTGCCATTTCTGGATCATGTTCAGATATAGCGTCTTTGCACGATAGAGCTTTATCTTGCATATTTAGATTGCATATATCAAACAGTGTTAGACCGTGGTTTTTGGAAGTATTCCAGAACCCATGCAATAAATACGAATCACAGAATCATGCCGGTTTTTAAAGCAGTGCCATCACAAGCATCTTATATTGCATTTCAAGCCTTACCCCTTGCGCACAGAAATTTCCCTGGATTCTCAGAATCGTTTGATATTATGTACTGCAGATGAGGATATTCCTAAATGTACATAATATAACTGGGTACTAACATTTATAGGTAAAGTTGATCCAGGGAAAATCACATTGCCTCTCGGGGGGTCAGGAAAGATTTTTTCCCCTGCTGCAGCAAATTGGAGCATGCTCTGCTGTTTTTTTTTTGCCTTCCTCTGGATCAACTGTGGGTGTGGAATTATGTATATGGGATTGTACGATAGATAGATAGATAGATAGATAGATAGATAGATAGAAAGATAGATAGATAGAAAGATAGATAGATAGATATATCTATCTATCTTTCTATCTATCTATCTATCTTTCTATCGATCTATTTTTTTTTTTTTTATGGTTGAACTGGATGGACTTGTGTCTTTTTTCAACCTGACTAACTAAGTTCATCTTTAAAGCGGAGGTTCCGCTGCAAATCTTTTTTTTTTTTAGCTTGCATGCAAAGTATTTTTAGATCACCAATTAGTACTCACGTGTTTGGTGATTTTTAACCTCCCCTGTCTTTTTTTTTGGCAAAAGATGCACTTTTAAAATCAGCCGTCTGTATTTTTCATTTTGCTTGTGGGCATTGTGAAGCCCACAAGCACTGACTTCCTGGTAGCGGTGGACGGTGTTCTGCAGAAAAAGTTCCCCGGCGGATAAGGTTCCCCCCCCCCCCGTACTGCGCATCCACATGTCACATCTGGGCGAACTCCCAGATTACATTGCGGGAGACTAGAAATGCCTACTCCCGCGGGAGTGAGTACCCGGAAGCCGGAATTGAAATTACAATAGTACGGTATGTACAAAATAAAAAAAAAAAAAGTGGCTACTGTACATGTTCGTAGTGTAAGGAGTGTGCGCGTATATGGATGTTATTTTGGGTGGAACTCCGCTTCAACCACTTGAAGACCAAGCCTTTTCTGGCATTTTTTGTTTACAAGTTTAAATCAGTATTTTTTGCTGAAAAAATAGGATTTTTTGTACTCACCGTAAAATCCTTTTCTCTGACATCCATGGACTGACACGGTGTCTCTTTACACTTTACACGTGGGTTACGTCCCTGCTTGCAGGAGAAGACCTAGGCAGAATGTGAAATGTTATACATACATTCTAAAAGCCAGAGCTGAACAGCCCCACCCAGGGGGCGGTCCCTCCGGACATAACCCTCCCACTACAGTCAGCAGACTTCAGTTCGTAACAAAGCAGTACAAACTGAAAAAGGAAGGGTGGGTGCCGTGTCAGTCCATGGATGTCAGAGAAAAGGATTTTACGGTGAGTACAAAAAATCCTACTTTCTCTTACCATCCATGGACTGACACGGTGTCTCTTTACACTTTACACGTGGGATGTCCCAAAGCAGTGTCAAGAGGGATGGGAGCAGTATAAATGGAAAAACCAAAAACTTCACTCCAAGAAGGCAGAGCTCCTCAACGGAGGAGTCACAACTTTAAACAGCGGCCTGCAGCACCCTGCGGCCGAAGGAAGCATCCGGAGATGCAGCCACATTAACCTTATAAAACTTAAAAGGCATGAACAGACGACCAGGTCGCCGCCTTGCACACTTGTGCAACCGACGCTTGATGTCGGAAAACCCAGGAAGCACCAATTGCCCTGGTGGAATGCGCCGTAACCGGAAAGGGAGGCGCCCGCCCTTTGAGAGCATAGGCTTGAATGACGGTTTGTCTGATTCCCCTAGAAATGATGGCAGACGAAACCGCTTGGCCCTGTTATGGACCAGAGACAGTCACAAACAGTGAGTCGGACTTTCGAATAAAAGCAGTAGCAGACAGGTACACCCGTAAGGCTTGTACCACATCCAATATGTGCAGCGCAAACTCTCTGGGATGCGAAGGGTGAGGACACAAGGACGGGAGGACAATGTCCTCATGTAGGTGAAAGGTCGACACCACCTTTGGCAAAAAGGAAGGTCACGGATGCAACACCGCCTTATCCTTCTGGATGACTAAATATGGCGACTTGCAGGACAAAGCCGCCAACTCAGACACCCGTCAAACAGAAGTGATTGCCACTAAAAGGCCACCTTCTGAGACAAGACAAGAGGGGAATATCCCGGATATTCCCAAAAGGAGGTTCCTGGAGGACCGAGAGCACCAAATTCAGATCCCACGGTGGGAGAGGAGGCTTGACAGGAGGGAGCACATGGCGAACCCCCAACACAAGGTGCTAACCAAGAAATGACCCGCTAGAGGTCGCTGAAAGAAGACGGCCAAGGCCGAAATCTGATCCTTGATGGTACTCAAAGCAAGCTTTTGGGTCACTCCACACTGCAGAGGACGCAGGATTCTGGGGACGGAATACGTCCGAGGACGCCAGTCCAGCGCTTCGCATATGGCGATATAAGCTTTCCAGGCACGGTGATAGATCTGCTTGGAGGAAGACTTCCGTGTCCTTAACATGGTCAAAATGACCGAGTCCGAGAGACCTTCGGACCCTCAACACCCGGCTTTCAACAGCCCTGCCATTAAAGCCAGAGACTGTAAGCCGGATGAAACATAGGACCTTGAGACTGAAGGTCCTCCCTCATCGGCAACCGTCAGGGAACGTCCGCGACGAGACGTACCAGATCAGCGTACCAGTGATGCTGAGGCCAATCAGGAACAATTAGGATCACCAGAGTTTATATCAGGCGATAAGGACCCTATAGGGCCACCAACGCATCCGAGGCATCGCCCAAGGATCCCTGGATCTGGCCACAACCTCGACCCTTGCGATTGAGTCGAGAGGCCATCAGGTCCACATCCGGCGTGCCCCACCGTCGGCAAAGGAGTTGAAATATGCAAGGGCCACTCTTCTTGGTCCGGCGATTGGCGACTCAGATAGTCCGCCTGCCCATTGTCTATGCCCAGAATGTAAATGGCCTACAGAGCCGGCACGTTTCTTCCGGCCCACTTCAGGATACGGACTACCTCGGAAGCCGCAGCTGAGCTCTGAGTCCCCCCTTGATGGTTTACATACTTCACCGCCGTGGCGTTGTCCGACTGGCTCCTGATGGAGCGACCCCGTACTCTCTCCGACCTGAGGAGAGACACAGTCCGATGGCCCGTATTTCCAGAACAGTGATTGGTAAACGGGCTCGTCCGGAGTCCAAGGCCTTGAGCCGACAGGACTCCCCAGACTCCACCCCAGCCCGTCAGGCTGGTGTCCATCGTGAGTACCGTCCATTGGATGGGAGGGGAACGACTTTCCGGACCGAAGAGCCGAGGATCTCAACCACCATGTCAGGGGCGCCCTGACCAGGTGAATCACCTGGATCTGAAGATCCAAGGACAAGGGGGATTTGTCCCAGGTGGACAAGATCTCCTTCTGCAATGCCCTGGTGTGTGATTGGGCATACGGAACGGCCACGAAGGAGGCCACCACGAGTCCCGGGACTCTCATGCAAAAAAACGGATTGACAACCATTTTCGGGATGTCAGCACCCGCACCGCAGACTGAAGTGTCAGCAACTTCTCCAGAGGTAGGATACTTTTGCCTCCAAGGAGTCTAGAATCAGAACTAGATACTCCAGACACTGAGTCGGGACCAGGACTGACTCCTGAATGTTCAGGAACCACCCGAAGTCCCTGAGGGTCTAATTGACGATAGTCACCTTTCCTCTAAGTCTGAGCCACTTTCTGCTCTTAGCAGAAGATCGTCCAGATAGCCCACGACAGCAATACCTCACTGTAACAGAAGGCTAGAACCGGAGCAAGCACCTTGGTGAACACCCTTGGTGCCAAGGCTAGGCCGAAAGGAAGAGCCACAATCGATAGTGGACTTCGCTGATCGCAAGCGCAGAAACTTCTGGTGACTTGCGCAGATCGGAACATGCAAGTAGGCGTCCTTGAAGTCCAAGGACGCCAGAAGAAAATCCCTTTGGTGGAGTGTAGCGATCACCGTGCGAATGGATTCCATGCGGAATTTCTGCACCTTCTCGAAGGCATTCAGGGCCTTGAGGTCCAGGATAGGTCGAACCACGTCCTATTTTTGGGACGACAAACAGATTCGAGTAGAATCCCTGAAAACTCTCCTGTGACAGAACCGGCACAATCACTCCGGACCTGATCAAATCCTGTACAGCCCCCAAGAGGGCTGCCCGACAGGTAGGAAGGAGAGGAAGATTCGAGGGAAAGAATCTGTCTGGGGGCCAGGATCGGAATACTATCCTGTATCCTGAGGTGACCACCTCGCACACCCACCAGTCGGAGATTCGGGAGGACCACCGATTCGTGACCTGCGAAGTCATCCCCCCACCCAGAGTCGGGCGGAGGCAAGACTTCACGCGGAGGCGGGCTTGGGAGCCGCTTGTTCGGCTTACGCACCCAGGGGCACTTGTGCCCACCAGCCGCACTGCCGTCAGTCTGAGAGGACCTACCCGTGGACTCTGACTGACGAAAAAACCCCGTTTTGCTGGAAAGGAAGGCCCCTGTTTTCGGCGGGCCTCCTCACTCTTGCTAGTCTAAGGAAGAAGAGTGCTTTTACCTCCCATGACGATGTCATCCAGAGCAGCACCGAAAGG
The DNA here is from genome assembly GCA_029206835.1 of Rana muscosa. Taxonomy (NCBI): domain Eukaryota; kingdom Metazoa; phylum Chordata; class Amphibia; order Anura; family Ranidae; genus Rana; species Rana muscosa. The sequence continues at coordinate 397,887,415 of CM055117.1, read as the reverse complement.
TCTACCACCTTTAAATGGTAGATCTGTCAGGAGCTTCCTAAGGCTAGGTCAGCAGACCAGCACTTCAACCAGATAAGACGACGCAATACCACCGCCGAGACAGAGGCCCTGGATATTAAAGGGGCCGCGTCCAACGTGGCGTCGCACACATAAACCAGGCCCTGAACCAGTTGGTGAGCCAGAGCAACTGTGTTTGGAGGAAGATTATGCTCCTGTACAGCTAGGTGCAACATTTTTGCCCAACCTGTAAGTGTTTAAGACACAAGGGTCGCCGCTACCACAGGCCGTAGGGCAGATCCCAACAAGGCAAACATGGCTCTGCTCACCACTTCTGACCTCCTGTCAGTGGGGTCCTCAAATGCAGGAGTCCCCTCCATCGGGAGAGTGATGGCCTTGTTCAACCGGGCGACTGGAGGGTCGACCCTGGGGGAGAAGACCACTTTTTAAGTAGGGCATCTTCAAGGGGTATCTGATAGACAAACGCCGCGGGACCATAAAAAAATTCTTCTGCGGCTTTTCCCAGACCTTATCAATGAGCTGGTCAAAGAAAGTACATATGGAAAAACCTCTTTAGAAGGCCTGGCCTTAAAAGAACCAAAGGAGACCGTATCCGCCTGAGGTTCTGCATCCGCAGCATTTTAGCTTGAGAGTGTCCCTCACCGCAGTCATGAGTACACTAACAAGCGCCCTGTCATTTACTGACTCAGAACTGGAGTTTTCCTCATAAGGAATGTCCTGTTCAAAACCATCCAATACATTCAGAACTAGGGTCCTGAGCGGTAGTGGCTAGGCCCATATCTGAATCAGCGCACTGCCCTCATGAAGTAAAGTGGGGGGAGGGCGCTTTTTTGCCCCCTTGCGCTTGCACACAGCTCCCATCCTGGTCAGAAATGATTCCAGGACTGCCCACAACTGGTCCCTAGGGACCGCAGGTGCTGAAGCACTGCCTGTTGTCCACTGACATTTAGGGGAAGCTGGTGACAGAGACTCCATATTGCCCCCCTCTGAGACTCCTCAGATAAAAAGTCCACCCACAGGCTGTGCTGACTGAGGAGGGGGCGCCCAGGGGACTCACCAAACCGGACCAGGGACCGCTCAGTTCCGCTGTCTGTACCGCGCTGTGTCAGCGCTGGTGAGCTGTGAGGAGATTCGCGCTGTTACAGCAGCGCTAGAGGCCAAAACTAGTGCTGAAGAGCGCGCGGGCTACAAGAAAATGGCCACTGCACTTCACTGAGGCGATCCACGGCAAGATAGCCGCCATGACTCAGCAAAAGTGAAAAAAACAGCACACACACAGCGCCACTCGGCGCTCAGGCCCCAAAACACACAAAAAAAGGCCCCAAGCATATCTGCAGACCAGCATTAGCCCCTGCAAGAACAGTGTGACCCCCAGGCACCCCACACAGCACAGCGCCAGCAATGGTGACAGAGAGTGACAATGAAATACAGGGGGAGACAGGGAAAATCCCCCACAGAGAAACACACAGCTTTTTGTACTCACCTGCAGGCAGGAGAGACTACTTACCCGTCCCCTGAGGGACCCACTGGTGTGTTTCTGACAGGACTATCACAGTGCAGTACTGAGTAGCTGTCGGCCCGGTCCACCGCGAAAGATACAGTCAGTCAGGAACTGTTCAGTCTTGAGAGGACCGTGGGAGCATGAAAGCAAACCCGGCCACCCCTGGAGTCATGGGGCCTGTCGTGAACTGAGTCTCACGCACACAAGGCGAGGATCAGCACGCTCGATGGTCGGACAGGGAAGACTACGAGGATATCTTGTACCCAACCTGTTGCCCAGCCGACAGTTGATAGAAGATTCTCAAAAATAAAATAAAAAAGAATTCCAGAAAAGGAATAAAAATAGGTCAGGAGACTGGCTCCTGAGAGAGCCACGTCTTCTCCTTCTGCTAGGCAGAAAAAAACTGAAGTCTGCTGACTGTAGTGGGAGGGTTATGTCCGGAGGGACCGCCCCCTGGGTGGGGCTGTTCAGCTCTGGCTTTTAGAATGTATGTATAACATCTCACATTCTGCCTAGGTCTTCTCCTGCAAGCAGGGACATAACCCACGTGTAAAGTGTAAAGAGACACCGTGTCAGTCCATGGATGGTAAGAGAAATTACTTATAACCCCCAAATATTATTATTATTATTATTATTATGGTACTTGTATAGCGCCGTCAATTTACGCAGCGTTTTACATTATACATTCACATCGGTCCCTACCCTCAAGGAGCTTACAATCTAAGGTCCTCAACTCACATTCATATACTAGGGCCAATTTAGACAGAAGCCAATTAACCTATCAGCACGTCTTTGGAGTGTGGAAGGAAACCGAGTACCCGGAGGAAACCCACGCAGGCACAGGGAGAACATACAAACTCCAGGCAGGTAGTGTCGTGCTTGGGATTCGAACCAGCGACCCTTTTTACTGCTAGGCGAGAGTGCTACCCACTACACCACTGTGCCGCCCATACAGTATATATTTTTTATGTCACACAGAATTTGTGCAGCTGTTTTTCAAACGCAAATTTAAGAAAAAAAAAAATATATAATTTGACCACTTGCCGACCGGCCTATATTAAAAATGTCATTTGTTTGATGTTAAAGTGATTGTAAAGTTTTATTTTTTCCAATAAAACAACATGTTATACTTACCACCTCTGTGCAGTTTTGCACAGATCAGCAAAGATGTTCCTCTTCTCGGGTCCCTGGCTGGAGCTCCTGGCCCCTTCCCCCTGTTGAGTGCCCCCACAGCAAGAAGTTTGCTTTGGGGACACCAAAGCCGAGCTGCAGCTGTGTATGCATTCAGACACGGAGCAGTGGTTCGGGCCCTGGCCCCTCTCTCTCCTGGTTGGCCAACAAGTTTAATTGACAGCAGCAGCCAATGGCACCACTGCTGTGTCTCAGCTAATCAGAAAAGAATCCTGGATGGCAGAGTCACTCCTGGACATCGCTGGATAGAGACGGGGCTCAAGTATTAGGGGGGGCTGATGCACACAGAAGGTTTTTTATCCTAATGCATTAAGTTTTAAAAAAAAACAAAAAAACAACACACACACACACACACACACACACACACGCCTTTACAATTACTTTGAATACCGGAATTATGGCAGCAGTACCAGGGTATAATGTAAAGGTGGGAAACCATAGGGATTGATTTTTTTAACCCTTCCTTTTAAATGGGCATTTTTTCTTCAAAATAATTATCTTGACAGGGAAACAGAGAATTGTTCTAGAAAAGTATTACCTTAACATCTTCCCACAAATCCTTCTCTTCTTTTAAAACCCGGCTGGTGTGTAGTGGAGTTGGTGGCACTTGCATTGATTGCTGTTGTATTTACAATAAATATAAAGACAAAAAAAAGGAAATAAAATGCATATCAGTTTGTGTTTGATCTATACTCCCAACATCACAACATTAAAAACTTAAAAATGTAAAAGCATAATTAAAAATTAAAAGACAAACAGTTCTGTCTGATGGGTTCTGTTCCATTCATAACTTTGGGTTTCTTGGGTTCTGCTCCATTCACCATCACAGGAGAAAGCTCTTTCTCCAACTACATACTTGGGTATGGTTTGAGGCAGAACAGGACTAAGGTTGAGGTGACAAATGTATGATAAAAAAAGTAAATGGACATTTTATAGTCTAATAGGCAAGGTATTGTGAAAGGAAAAGAAAAGGGGGAAAAAAAAAAGGAAAAGAAAAGAAAAGGGAAAAAAAAAAAAGATTTTTGGGAGGGACCCTTATTAATCCCTTATCCAAGCTTTCAGCCTGGCAAGCCAGAAAGAGGGGGTAATGAGCATATGACCCCCTCCTGAATCACATCAGGCCACATCCCCCTAACACATGGGGGGGGGGGGGTTACCTGGTACCCACATTGATGAGGACAAGTGCCTTCCTCACAATTCTGGATAGATGGCTGTGGAGATCTGTGGGCAGAGGACTTCCACATAGTCATCTTCCAAAACTTGCGAATGAGCAGTGGAATGGGGATGTAAAATTGAAAGGAACAGAAGGTAATGTATCCCCTTCCCATTGTGTAGGCACAAGTTGGAACACAGCCTCCCAATGTTGCAAACATAGGTTTGGAACATGGCCATTCAGAAATACCTCCTCCATATTATCCGACTATTACATTTAAAAGGGGAAGTGCATGAATGGATGTCACATACTATCATGTATAATAACCATGTATCATGATATGACCTCTTTACCTATGTTGGTTATTTGTCATGAGCCTATAATATTCATTCTCCCTGTATTGGATCATTTATTGAACAATACCAGTTAGTTATAGTATTATCAGGCCTCTTTCAGACAGTTGCATATTGGACCCAGAGGTCCAGAACTTCTCTGATTCAGACTGGCGCAGAAGCCAACAGATGACCCCCCCCCCCAACTTCAGTTAGTGAGGTTGCCCCTTCATTGTGAGGGTTTTTAAGTTTGGAGGTTTTAGGGTCCAAGGCTTGCAACAAAAAGACCGGTCTGACTTCGAAAAGGACACCTAGGTGGTGTTAACGGAGAGGTAGTAGCCATGGTAGCAGTTGGTTTAGGCCGTTTTGTTCGGTGTAAAAGTACCTTCCCCCAGTATCAAGGGATTAACCCAACAGGCGTTTGCCATTGAAAGGCATGCGTCAAAGATATCTTTTGCAAGCAGGTTCAGCAGACCAAGCCTTTAACCACAAAATTCTACACATATGCACAGAGAGCAATGTCATCCTTGAGATTTGGCAAAGTACATTCTCTAGAAGGCATACGTTTCAATTGTTCCAGTATTACACAGTCCTCAAAGACAGGAGCATGTTGCCTGTTCATTTGCAGAGTCCAGTTAGCAAGTCTGACAAATGGACATAGCAGCAATGGCCAGTTGTAAGGTAGGACCAGAGCAAAGGTTGCCTTGAATGGGGTTTCAAAGCATCAGCAGAATTTAAGGAGGGAACACTACCGCTGCCACTACAACACATCATGCGCCCTGATCAACACGAGATCTGCAGTCAAACACAGACAAGAAATCTACGACTTCATCATCCAAAAAGACAGATTGCCTCTTTATCACGGAAAGCTGGCCAACACCCGACTGTAACACCATCCTAACAGAACTGGTGCCTGAGAACTACGCCATCCTAACCGAGCATAGAATAGGACAAGGAGGAGGCCTAGCAGTGATCTTCAAATCTCACCTCTCTCTCATCAAACCGAAGCTACAGAACTCATTGCCTTTCATGGAGACACTCACTCTCCATCTTCAAACAACAGCTCAAGACACCATTCACATACTGCTATGCTACAGACCACCAGGACCAAAGACAAATCTCCTCACACCCTTCACCGAATTCATCTCGACGTACACCTTGAAAACCAAAAAAACTTTCTATTACTCAGGGACTTCAACCTCTGGGCTAACTCCACTCAGGACCCCATCGCCACCTTCTGCATCAACCAACTTGAAGAACCAGCAACTGATAAATGCCCCCACACATGGGTCGGGTCATACTCTAGACCTCATCTTCAAACAAAATATGGACATAAACACACTGGACAACATGCCGTTACCATGGACGGACCACCACGCTATCAAAATTTAAAATCACCTCCAATTCCATCGCCCAAAAACCGAAACACTCAATAACCACACACTGGACAAGATCTCAGAAGAAACTACACTCGGAACTCTTCAAAACGAAACTACACTATCAAAAAAAATTGGAACGCTAAATCAGAACCACTCAACGGAATAAACCACTTAAAGCATTACTACAAAACGCAGACAGTCGCGCCGAGACATAGAGCACTCACCCGCAAAAACAACTCAGGCTGGTTTAATGACACCAACTCTACTGAAGCAAGAATGCAGAAGAGCCGAGGGAGTCTGGAGAAGAAACCCAACAAAGGAAAACCACACTAACTACAAAGCACTCACCAAGAAATACCACAAAGCAATTTTCAAAGCAAAAAAACATTTCTCAAACACCATCTCAAAAGCCCTAAAAGCGACCTCGTGAACTGTTCAAACTTGTCGCTCAAACTGTGAACCCCACCTGCCTAGATCCCCCAGCAAACGAAACTCAAGAATTCTGCAATGAATGATCTGATTTTTTTATCGCCAAATTCGAAAACATTCAAGAAAAAATTTAACAGAAAAAAGCAACCAATCTCACTCAGCCTAAACAAGAAGAGGAAACCAATATACAACCAAGTACATTCTCGCTTGTCCCGATCAGTCGACATTACCAAAAATATCATCAGAAGTCTCCGAGATAGCACATCACCAAATGCCATTTCCACAAAACTCCTGAAAGAATGTACCGACATTCTGGCACCCACCATAACACATCTCGTAAATCAATCAAAGAAGGCATTGTTCCGAGCTCCCTCAAGCAAGGCATTGTCAAACCCCTCCTAAAGAAGCCCAACCTCGACCCAAAAGACCCAAACTACCGCAGACCGAAAAGCCTCAACACCATCGCAAAGATCATGGAAAAAGCAGTTGTACAACAGCTACAACTCCATTTAGACTACAACAAACTTTTCGATCCACTACAATCAGGCTTCCACCCAGGCCATGGCACAAACTGCCCTTCTTAAAATCTGGGATGATGCCCTCAAAGCTGCAGATGACGGAGAATCAGGTCTCCTGGTGCTGCTGGATCTCAGTGCAGCATTCGACACAGTAGACCACAAAACTTTACTCATCCGCCTTAAAGAATTAGCAGGAGTCGCAGACCCTGACCTAACCTGGTTCGCATCCTTCTTAGAAAATCGCTCTCAGACAGTGAAACTAGGAGCCTTCACCTTTGAAGCTTGCACAATTTCTTGCGGAGTCCCTCAAGGATCACCACTGTCACCCGTGCTCTTTAACATCTACCTCCGCCCACTCCTTAAAATCATCAGCAAACAGGACTTGTGCTACCACTCATACGCTGACGACACCCAACTCTACTTTCGGATTACCGGCGGAAAAAAGACCAATATCATGGACTGGAAAAATGCCTCACACTGATCGATGATTGGATGACTGAGAGTTCCCTCAAACTCAAAGGATCCAAAACAGAACTTCTCCTGCACGCAAACCGAAAGACAAAAACAAAAAGACGCCCTGGACACCACCCACCATTCTCGGACAGATCATTACCCCGAGCACCAAAGTCAAAAGTCTCGGAGTCATCTTTGACTCAGAGATGTTGATGGAGGCACAAATAGGATCAGTAGTCAGTGGATCGCACCATCTCCTCCACCTGCTACGGAGACTCATCCCCTTCATCCCGGAAGAGGACATAGCAGTAGTGGTTGGAACAATCATCAACTCCCGACTCGACTACGCAAACTCCCTCTACATAGGACTACCTAAATATCAGATTTCACAAGTCATCCAGAACACGGCAGCCAGACTGGTAACAGTGAAGGGGTGATGGATTCCTAGGGTTTTTTCCCTAAGGACCCTGCATTGGCTAACCGTAAAGGATCAGATCACATTCAAAACCTTCTGTCTCACCCACAAGGAAACGCTCAATATTTATGTGAGAAGGTAAAACACTACATCCCCAATCGAATTCTCCGATCAACCAAAACCTCCTCCACATCCAAGGCTCACTACAAATCAAAGGGAGAAAGAAGATTTGCAGTCCAAGGACCGCGGTTATGGAATGCTCTACCCACGGACATCCGTATGGAAGAAAACCATCGGGCCTTCAGGAAAAAACTCAAAATCCACCTCTTCTGAAGATTCAGGATGTCATTGGATACAAAGCGCCTTGAGGCGATTTAGTTCGCATTTGTAGCGCTATGCAAGTTATTCACTCACTACCTTCAACATAACAGTGTGATGCTTGAGAACATAATCCCCTACTGGGACAGAGCATTTTTTCATAAATTCCTTTTTCTATAGAATACAACACTTGGATAGCATTAGGAAGTATTTGATCACTAGGTTTAGAATTTGGTCAATCCTCATGCAAAGCATGGTTAATTTGTGTGTGCAAATGAAAAAATTGGATTTTTGTACTCACCGTAAAATCCATTTCTCTGACGTCCATGGACTGACAGCTGGATACTGTAAACGCGTGGGTATATGTCCCTGCTCGCAGGAGAAGATCTAGGCAGAATGTTAGAAACATTCTAGAACAAACCAGAGCTGAACAGCCCCGTCCAGGGGGGCGGTCCCTCCGGACATTACCCTCCCACCTGCAGTCAGCAGACCTCAGTTCTTAAAGCAGTACAAACCTTAAAAAGGAAGGGTGGGTGCTGTGTCAGTCCATGGACGTCAGAGAAATGGATTTTACGGCGAGTACAAAAATCCTATTTTCTCTCATCGTCCATGGACTGACACAGCTGGATACTGTAAACGCATGGGACGTCCCAAAGCAGTATCAGAAGGGTGGGAGCAGTAGTAAAGGAACAACCAAAACTTCACTCCAAACAAGCAGAGCTCCTGAACGGAGAAGTTGCAACATTAAACAGTGGCTTGCAATGCTTTGCGGCCGAAGGGAGCATCCGAAGATGCAGCAACATCAACCTTATAAAATCTTGAAAAAAGGTATGAACGGACGACCAGGTCGTCGCCTTGCACACTTGTGCAACCGACGCTTGATGTCGGAAGTCCCAGGAAGCACCAATTGCCTTGGTGGAATGTGCCGCAACCGGAAAGGGAGGCGCCCGCCCTTTAAGGGCATAGGCCTGTATGATGGTCTGCCTGATCCACCTAGAGACGGTGGCAGACGACACCGCTCGGCCCTGTTTTGGACCAGACACAGATTTCCGAATGGAAACAGTAGAAGACAGGTACACTCGTAAGGCTTGTACCCATCTTATTGTACGAAGCACAAACTCTCAGGGATGCGATGGGTGAGGACACCAGGACGGAAGAACAATGTCCTTCTTAAGGTGAAGGGCCGAGACCATCCTTCTAAAAGAAGGACGGTCGTGGGCACAACACCGACATATCCTTATGGAGGACCAAGTAAGGCGACTTGCCTGACAAGGCCGCCAACTCAGACACCCGTCTAACCGAAGCAATGGCCACTAAGAAGGCCAACTTCCGGGACAAGGTCAAGAGAGGAATCTCTCTGATATTCTCAAAGGGATGTTCTTGGAGAACCAAGATGCATCAAATTCAGATCCCAAGTAGGGAGAGGAGGCTTGACAGGGGGGATCACATGGCGAACCCCCTGCACAAAAGGTGCTAATCAAGGAATGGCCCGGTAGCGGTCGTTGAAAAAGACAGCCCGGGCCGAAATCCGACCCTCAAAAAAAAAAAAAAAAAGGGTTTGCAAGGCCAGCTTTTGGGTCACACCACGCTGTAAGAACAGCAAAATCCTGGGAACGGAATACATCCGAGGACGCCACTCAAGTTCCTCGCACATAGCGATGTAAGCCTTCCAGGTACGGTGAGATAACTTTCTGGAGGAAGATTCCCGTGTCAACAACATAGAAGAGATGACCGAATACGAGAGAACTCTGTCCTTCAGCACCTGGCTTTAAACAGCCATGCCATTAAAGCCAAGGACTATAAAGCAGGATGAAGTATGGGATCATGAGACAGAAGGTCCACCCCAATAGGCAGTCGCCAGGAACGTCTGCGACTAGCCAAAGTAGATCGGCGTACCAATGTCGCCGTTCCGGAGCACTGGAATGGCCTCAGCCCCTACGCTGCGAAGCAACAACCGTAGCAGAGGGTAAGCATATATCAGGCGATACTGCCCCCACGGGCTTCCAACGTGTCTGCCCAGGGGTCCCTGGACCTGACCACGATCTTGCCACCTTGCGAGTGAGTCGAGAGGCCATAAGGTCCACTTTCAGTGCCCCACCTCCGGTAAAGGAGGTGGAAACACCTCCGGATGCAAGGACCCTTCCCCTGCAATGCACACGGCCGTCAGGACCGTCTTGCAGCGAGATGTATGAAAATCCCAAAGGGACTACGCAATGTATTGGAGAAGGGAGGCCCCGGTGTACAGGGTGCCTCAACTGTTGGCCAATAAAGGCAACTTGACGGAATTTCCCTAGAAACTCGGTCAGAGGACTAGTACCTCAGCCTCCACAGGTGGCGCAAACCCACCCCGGGCACAGAGACCCTAAAGGCTAAAGCAGTTGCAGTGCACCTGCTAGACGACTGATGGATGAAGCAGAGGCTTTTGCCCAGTCATTGAGCTACAAAAACCGAGACGCAGCCACTAACGGGCGTAACGCTAACCTCAGCCTGGCGAACACAGTCCAAGCCAGCACTTCTAATCACCACTGAAAGCAGGTGGAAAGTGATACCCCTGAAACCAGGGATCCTTGTTACAATACTCCATCCAGCAGCTACCCATGGATAAGTGCTGATTGTACAAAACACATAGTTTATACCAGGGCTTAAAATTTCAAGTCTAGACCTACTAGCCAGGCAAAAACCTTACTCTCCACCAGTTGCCCCACCAAACCTTTCCCAGGTCCGTCCCCCAACCCCGCCCCCTTAAAGCTTTTGAAATTAAATTTTTCTTAAGAATAGAGAGCCTCCCCTTACATCAGGGTCCCCAGAGAGCCCCCCTTTACATCAGTGTCCGCAGAGAGCCCCACCATACATCAGTGTCCCCAGAGAGCCTCAGGCCTATACCTCAATGGATGGCACAGTGGCTGCATTTAATGGCAGAGTGAGGCTGCAATTGATGGGTCTTTTTTTTCAGTATTTTTTAGTTTGCACCCCCCCCCCCCCCAAATAAAATTTGAGCACCAGCCACCACTGAGAGAGAGAGACATCTCTCCAAATTGACCGCACAGAGAGACCACTCCAAGAAAATTGCTGGATTCCTTTATCAACATAGTAAAGCCTTGTACACACCACTAAGGATGAGCTCTGGCGTGTTCGCACAGCCCACGCGCAGAGCCCGCCAGGAAGTCGGTGCTGCGCTAATCACAGGCAGTGAGACATTTCCCGATCTCTGCAGCCGCACTTCGGGAAATGTCTCCCTGCCTGTGATTAGCGCAGTGCGGTGCTGACTTCCTGGCAGGCTTTGAATGTGTTCTATGCGAACATGCCGGAGCTCATCCTTACACAGCACTATTTATTTTATTTTTTTGCTCAATCCAGTGAGTTGAACAAAAAAAAACAAAAAACTGACAGCTCTGGTTGGAGCCGCTGAGCATGAGCAAAAGTGACCTGAGCACGGATCACTTTTCAGCGGAGTGGCAGTGCCTGCTGCAAGTGTGTACAAGCCTTTGGTGTGCTGCGATTTGGCCACAGTGCTTATGTACACAGTTTCCTTAGCCGCAGTCCCATAGGCTTCTTTTAGGTTGTGCGTTTTTGCTGCAGTTTTTTTATAGCGCACCAAAGATGCAGCAGTTTTTGTGCACTTTCAGAAAATGCAGCAAAAATGTGCAAACTAATAGAAGTCTATGGGTCTGGGGAGGGTAACATGCAGATCACCAACACTGCAGCAGACCAGTGTGAGCCCAAATCATAGCACACAGGACCAGGTGTTGCACAAGGCTTCTGAAAGAAACCTTATCTGCAGAGAGAGGGGGAGAGGAATTTGGGAGAGAGGTTGGTCACAGCTCACTCACTTGTAACTTGGAAGGAAGGACCCAGCAGGCAGAAGACTTATTGGCTCAGTCATCAGCTATCAGAGCGTCCCATACAGAGCAGTGAGCAGCGTCGGATCTCAATTTAAACGTTCCCGCCCACACGTCCTATTCACAGACGGAGCATACAGGCTGGCTGGAGTGTGGGAGGGCACAGTGAGAGAAGGGCTGGAGGAGGCAGAGCGGATCCACCCCCTTCCATTCGGCTGTTCTCTGCACACAGACTGTCAGCTCAGAAGCAGCCGGGAACATCATTGTGACATGACATGTCCGCTCACAGCACGCAAGATTCTGGGCTGTTATCCAGCCCTGCCAGCCTCCCTCCGGAGTCAACCGCAGCAGTATCACTCGGCCAACTGCACATGCTCAGTTCCCAGCTGCCAGCACATCGGCCTTTTTATGGGGAATAAGAGCTGCCTGGGGGGAAAATGCATCCCTGCCCCAGCCCGCCCCTGCTTGGGGATCACATGCGCTCTGTTACCGCACTTGCCCAACGGCAATTTATGCTCGCATTTGGCGAGTGGGCGAGTGCAATTTTCAAGCCCTGGTTTATACTATGTATTGCGTCAAACGCGCAAATAGAGTGTGGGAGGAAACCCACCCAGCCACAAAGAGCATAATACCACCACATACAGCGTATGTAGTTTAGTATGCGTGGATAAACCTATTAAACACGTATATACTGTGCCAGCGACGAAGGCGCGCACATCATCTGGGCTTGGACGTAAACCAGCCACGCAGATTGCATACACAATCGTGTAGGTATGTTAGCCTGCGAATAAACAAATTGCACATGTTTATACTGTGCATAGCGCTGAGAATGCGCACACCATTGGAACGCAGGGGAGAAACCTGAGAACCCGGATGAAACCCATGCAGACTGCATACGCATACCGTGTAGGTATTATAGTATGTGTGCTAAACATTTTGCACAAGCCCATGTGTGCATAGCACCGAAGGCGCGCACACTGTTGGCGCGTGGGAGGAACCAAAGTACCCCACGCATACTCAGAGAATGCAATACCTACAACTACTGTGAATGTATTTAGTGTAGTGTATAAACATAATGTGTATGTTTACACCGTGTATTGCACCAAAGACATGCATGTCATGTAGCGTGGACGGAAACCCACGCAGACTGCACAGACATACCAGGTAGGTATTGTTAGTATGTGGATATCCAATCGCACAAATTTAGACTGTGCATAGCGCCGAAGCGCCCATTACTAATGGAGCGTGGGAGGGAACCGGAGTACCCAGAGGAAAACCACACAGACTGCCTACACATACCGTGTAGGCATTATAGCATGCGTGATAAACATTGAACATGTTTAACTGTACAGAAGGCCAAAAGGCGCACATACCGTCAGTGCGTGGGAGGAAACCGAACACCCGGAAGAACTCCACGCAGACAGCACACAGATACCGTGTAGGAATGATAGCATGTGAATCAACATATTGCACATGTTTATGCTGTGCATTTCCATTGGAGCGTGGGGGGAAACCGGAGTACCCGGAGGAACCCCACGCAAACAGTATACCCATACTGTAAACATGTATAGTATGTGCAACAAACATATTGAACGTGTCTATACTGTGCGGAGAGCCGAAGCGCACATACCATGAGAGCGCGGGAGGACACCGGAGCCCACGCTGACCCAGAGAGTATAATACATACATATACTGTAAATGTATCTGGAGTCGTGCATAAACATATTTTGTACGTTTATATCATGCATGGCACTGAAACACAGCATTGGAATGTGGGGGAACACTCACGCAGACACAAAGACCAATAACACATACATACACTGTGAATGTATGCAGTGTAGAGGTATGGGATGAGTTTAAATTATGGCGCAGAGGCGCATAATCTTCTCTATCATTCCAACCTGCTTGACTGTGCTGCCGAAGCAGCATGCAGGTAACAGGTAACCTCTGATCCTCAGACCGTGTGTCTGTCAGAGCTCAAGCGTTCCCCAGGAAATGGCGGGAAATGTTGCCTCAGGATATCTCACAGAAGGCTCACAGGGACTAGAGACATAAATGAATCAAGCCCTCCCCCCCACCATATATCATCCATGCTGCTCTGAGGCAGCGTGTGTGGAAAACAGTGAGGAAGCTGTGTAAAAGAAAGGCTCGTCACAGCAATTCCAGCTTGAGAGTGTTCCTCACATCATCAATGAGATCACTTACAAGCGCCCTGTCATTCACTGACACAGAACTGGAGTCTTCCTCACAAGGGAATGTCCTGTTCATAAATATTAAATATTCAGAGCTAGGGTCCTGAGCCCAATAGCTAGGCCCATATCTGACTCAGAGCACTCCTTCACTAAAGATTTTTGTGGGGGGAGGGGGCTTATAGCTCCTTTTGCTCACACACCGCTTCCATTCTGACAAGGAATGATTCCAGGACTGCTGACAACTGGTCCATAAGGACCGCAGGTGCAGGAAACATATGAACATGTTTAACTGTGCAGCACTGCCAGTTGCCCCAGGCAAGTGTGGAGATCAGGTGTATCAGACTCCATAACGCCACCCTCTGAGACCTTATACACTATACAGTGAATATACAGTCCACCCACTGTCTACGCTGAGGAGGGGATACCCGGAGGACCCACCAACCCTTAAGGACCACTCAGTCTGTGAGGAGATTGTAAGGGGATTCGCGCCGCCGCTAGAATCGAAAATAAATGCGCGGCGGCCACAAGAAAAAACTGCAGACATGAGCGCCCAGCCAGGCCAGAGTGACCCCCAAGCACCCCACAGCACCAGTACAGGGTGCAGAGAGCAGCATAACAGGGGGGAGACAGGGAGAACCCCCCACACACAGAAACACCGCCAGTATGTACTCATCTTGCAGCAGGAGAGACTACTTACCCGTCCCTAGAGGGACCCACTGGCTTGTTTCAGACAGACCTATCACAGAGTCGTACTGCGTAGCTGTTGGCCCGGTCCACTGTGAAAGATACAGTAGGTACTGTTCAATCTTGAGAGGACCGCGGGAGCATGAAAGCAACCCGGCCACCCCTGGAGCCATGGGGTAGGTTGTGAACTGAGTCTCACGCACACAAGGCGAGGATCAGCACGCTCGATGGTCGGACAGGGAAGACTACGAGGATACTAGTGTACCCAACCTGTTGCCCAGCCGACAGTTGATTGAAGGTCTCAAAAATAAAATAATAATATTCCCAAAAGGAATAAAATTTAAAAGTAAAATCTTCCAGGAGACTGGCTCCTGAGAGAGCCATGTCTTCTTCTGCTAGGCAGAAAAAAACTGGAGGTCTGCTGACTGCAGGTGGGAGGGTAATGTCCGGAGGGACCACCCCCCTGGGCGGGGCTGTTCAGCTCTGGTTTGTTCTAGAATGTTTCTAACATCTAACATTCTGCCTAGATCTTCTCCTGCGAGCAGGGACATATACCCACACGTTTACAGTATCCAGCTGTGTCAGTCCATGGACGATAAGAGAAAAAGTATTTTTAGACTTCGCCATCGGTTTTGTGCCCATAGGTGCTCGATGGCCTAGAGGAGATTCTGGTGCTGCAAAACAAAGGTTGGTATGCGCCTCAACAATAAGCAAGTTCATAGCAAAAAGCTTGAGACGTGATTTTGTTCTTCAAAAAAAAAAAATGCAGAAGGTGAATAACCCTGAATAGGATCCACTTCTGCGTCCACTTCGATCTTACTCCAATTCTTCCTCAAAAGAGGTTCAGGATCATGTTCTTGAATAGATTCAGGTGGTGGAGAGGCAGAACAGTGCTTTGGGGCTCTGAAGACAGGGCAGAAAGCTTTATAAAATCAGACAGTTGCAAGTGAGCTATACCTTAGTCAGGCAGGACATCTGTTAAACACACATGACCAGGAGCAGTGTCAATATAGGACCTTGCTTCGGTGCAGTGGAACAGCTACCACCCTGAGGGTTATTGCTGGTTTTCCTCAGTGTGGTCTGTAGCACAAGTGCTATTAGAGCATTTTTTCTCAGCTTCTTTGCCTGGTTTCTGCCATTGCTAAGAGAGGAAATCCCCTGTGGGGTAGTCAAGAAATGGATGCAAAAAGAGAGGGTATTGACAAGTCCAGGAAAGGAGCTGCAATAACCTAGGTGCTGACTGACATCCTGTGACTTTGCCTCTGAAACAGTAGGCAGCTGGGAGACCAGCAAATGTGCTTCTTGCATTTCAACAGAAATGGCAGGAGGAAGTGCATCAGCTGGAAAGCATAGCGCAACAACGCCACCACCCATGAGACAATGCTGTGTGGGAAAAAAACGTGACTGTTCTGCCTCTCCAATCTAAGCATTGAAAGTGTGATCTAGGTAATTTACAGTTAGTTGTGTTGAGAGGTCGATAACCCCAATCTCATTTGGATAAACAGACAGTGACTCGATCCAGACGGACACCTTTTTGATCTTGTGAAGTTTAATCCATAAACTGTGAGGGTCTTACAACAATGAACATCGGATAGGTCAAAAAGATCATAATGTGATCCAGTCCAGACATGTGCTGATGCATTACTGGGAGAAATTAACAAAGGGTGGGGCTAACTATACAGGAGAAGCTGAGATACAAGAAGGGGAGGAACCAGGAACAGAATAATGCATATAACATTTAAAAAGGCACATCCCAAAGCATGCGAAACATGACACTCCCTGTCGAAATCTATGATTTCTATTATTAACAAACTTTAGTCCAAGTTCAAATATAAGTAATGAAGATTCTTTCCAAGAACACCTGCAAAACAAGGAGGGAAGGGAAGAACAAGGGAAACAATACACACATTAACATATACTTGCAGATGTTGGTCTCGAAGGTCCAGGCTGTGAAAAGGAAATATGCATCTTCAGAGGGGAAGGCAGCAACATGCATCAATCCTTCGTACCTCCCTTTGAATCAAGTTGGTGACTTTTCTTCTTTAGGCAAAGGAAGTACTAGTTCCTTTATAGGCCTGAAGTAAAAGTGTGCAGAACCTTCTTTCATTACTTTAACTTCTACTTTCTGTACTTTTCCGTCGTTACTTGGCAGAGTCTTTGTAATGAGACCCATAGGCCAATGGTTGCAATGAGAATCTGTCTCTTTCAAGAGAACTAGGTCTCCCACTTGTAGGTTGGGTTTGCTGGCTTGCCATTCACTGCGACTTTGAAGGTTAGAAAGGTACTCCATCTTCCAACAGTTCCAAAACACACTAGCAAGATGTTGAACCCGTTTCCATTGATGCTTGTAAACATTAGGATAATGAAGTTCCTCTGTGGGAATAGTGGCCATCCCAATTTTTTGGGAAACAAGAGTGGCTGGAGTACGCAATACTGGAGACTCTGGATCTGAGGACACAGGGACCAGAGGCCTTGCGTTGATTATAGCAGACACCTCTGCAAGAAGAGTGACTAAGATTTCAAGGGTAAGCTGGGAAGTTTGCTGGTCAAGTAGCATAGAGTCCAGGATTTTCCTTGCAACTCCAATCATGCATTCCCAGGAGCCTCCTATGTGAGAGAAATTAGGTGGGTTGAATTCTCATTTACACTTGTTGTCATGCAAGAAGTTCGCAATCTTTTCTGCTCCTGTAAAATTGGTCCCAGTCAGATCTAAGTAACTTTACAGGTCCTCGCACAGATACAAATCTTCTGAAGGCATTAATAAAACAGGAAGAATCCATTGAATCTATCACTTCGATGTGCACTGAACGAATGCTCAAGCAAGTGAACAGCGCAGCCCATCGCTTATTGTTAGCAACTCCGCCACGAGTTCTGCGTGTAACAGTCCAGGGGCCAAATATGTCCATGCCAACATTAGTAAAAAACGGAGGTTCGGTGCTTAATCGGCCAACCGGCAGCTCTGCCATCTGCGGTGGTAGGTGCTTTCCTCTTAGTTTTTGGTACTGGACACATTTTTGGAGTATGGACGATATACACCTTTTAATCCCGACGATCCAGAAACTTGCAGACCTTACTGCTCCTTCTGTGAAGTGATGTCCTTGGTGCTGAACTTGCTCATGGAAATGCCTTACTAACAGAGCAGTTATGTGATGACATCCTAGAATAACGAGGGAAATTTTTCTCTTCACTAAACAAATTCGACCTTCCAATGCAAAAACCAACTCAAAGTAACTGGCTGTGATCAATTATAGGATTTCATTTGTACAGGAGGGCTATTCTTAGATAGGTTGAGTCCGTTTGATATGTTAGCAATCTCTTGTGAGTACACTTCATGTTGGACACATTGGATGATAACCCTTTCTGCTTGAGAGACTTCAATTGCGGGAGGGCCTTTAAAGATGTGCCACTTGTGACACTATTTTCCAGTGCTAGAGCCATTTGCAAATTTATGAGCAATGTGAGTAAGACGTGCAATGGCTCGTACAACAGAGGACCACTTAGAAAAGTGTTCAAAGCGGTGAGGACTCAGCCTTACCCTTGGTTTCAGAGGTGTTGAGTGTAGTGGTAACAGCTTTGATTTCCTCATCAGATTCTGGATGAACTAGTTCAAAGTTAGAATCTGTAGGACTTGAGATGAGTTTATCATTCAAGAGTACTGGTGGAGATAGCCATGACGTGTCCATAAATGCAGTAGTAGGTACTGCACGACTTCCACGATCAGCAGGATTGAGGTTAGTGGGAACATAGTGCCATTGTTCAGGCGCAGAGAACTTCCTAATGCGTTCCCCTCTTATTTGGTAGTCTCTTTCTTGTGGTACAATATAGTAGAGGTGCTACTTAACTGTTGGAATCCTCTTGGTAGAACTCTTTACTCACAGGTTTTCAAGAATCCTTTGTCTTCCATGGTAGCTTCCAATACGTTGTCTTTAGTGGTTACCTCAAAACACTATGTTGCCAATGTTGTTGTCACCCCAGACATTAAGGGCTTTATCGTCTTGTATTGTGTGCCGTTGTGCACCTTTTTCAAACAGTCTATCTTTGACATTATATTGATGTGGTCGTTGTGCAGAACAAGTAGTCTGTCCTTTTGACAGGACGTATGTTTTAAAAGGAAGAGACCTGCTGCCTTTGTCTCGACAGACATGGCCCATGATGACCTAGCCTAGATCACTGAGCATATGGTGCATCATGTGGACCGTTGATTTTCTGACGAACCTTGTGCACCCTTAAGATGTCTAGGCCAAGTAACAGTAGGATACCAGCACTTTTCTCGAGGGCTGGTATTTGGTTGGCTATGTCCTTCAAGTGAGACTGGTGAAAGGCAGCTTCAGGAGTAGGGATCTCCTCTTTGTTGCTTGGAATCTGGTTACACTCAGTGATAGTGGGCAAGAATATTTCCACATTGTCATTCAGGGGAGCAACTACAAGACCGCGGGCTCTCCTACCCAAGACTTCTGTAGTGCCGGCACAAGTGCTTGGGGTATAAGGTAGAGTATCTCCTGTTATGTTCAACAGTTCAAAAAACTGTGTTCTTGCAAGAGATCTGTTCTGATCATCCAGAATAGTATAGTCTTATGGCCTTTTCAGGTTGACCTTTGGGGTATACACGAACCAAGCAAATCTTTGCACAGGATTTGTCAGAGTCCTTCTCCACAGACTGTACATGTAGAGAACACGGAAGTGGAATGTGCTGTTTGTTCTGTGCGCTCCCCGCCTTGCTTTGCCTCAGGAAGATTGTTTGTGAGTGTAGTAGAGTTGTGCGGATATTGATGAAGAGCTTGCACATGGTCATCAATGTCGCACTCTACATTTGATGATAGCTTTACAGTCCTTTGCAAAGTGTTCTGTGGAGGCACAGCATTTGTAGCAAGCTCCAAATTTCTTTAAAAAGTTTCTTATGTTGTTGTAGGGTTTTCTTTCTAAAGCCAATACATTTCCTAAGTGGATGTGGTTTGTTATGTATCGGACATTGGCGATTTGGGTTCTCAATTTTCTTGTTTTGATCAGTCTTTGAGAACTGTAGCAGCAGGTGCAGGTAGAACATTAGTTCTTTTCACCAACACTGGACTTCTATGGTCTCTGTGTATAATACGTGCGTTCATAGGTCTTGGAGAGGGTGAACTGAGAGGGTTACAGGTCACCATAGGAGAAACTTGGGTCATTCTTAGTGTCTGCAATTCTTTTTATGAACTCACAGTAACTTGGAAAAAGGTGGAAAGGCAACTTGATGAGTTTCCTTATACTTTGATCCAAGCGCTGCCCATTTTTCTTGAATGCCATATGGTAGCTTGAGAACAATAGGGTTGATGCCACGAGCGGTGTCAAGGTAACAGACCAGGTAAGTTGATGTCCGCCTTAGCAAGTTGAAGCTCTAATAGAACATGAGTTCTTGAAACTTTAGATTGTCTCTAGAAGAAATCTTTGGGAAGCTTTGCAACCTTTTGAATAAGGCATCTTCAATGGCATATGGGCTGCCAAAAGGTACGTTCAAGTCTGTCCCAAGCAGCATTAAGGCCTGCAGTGGGGTTGTCGATATGAACTGTTTTGAGCCTCTTAATGCGTTCAGTTGACTGGGGAGCTTGCCATCTGATGAGCAGATCTAATTCCTCTGTGGCATTGATGTCTAGGTCACTCATTGTGGCCTTAAAAGGTGGATTTCCAGCCTCTAATTTTCAGGCTTGTCATCAAACTTGGTGAGGCCTGTCTTAGTGAGCTCTCTGCGGAGCATGTATTTAGCAAGCTGTGACATGTTCGTGTTCTCAGACTTTAGATGCATGACTGCAGGTGGAACAGAGCTAGTTGTGATGGCTGGTGCATTGACATTAAGTGACTTGGGAACATATGTTGGTGCGAAGGCATTCAATGCTGGAACTGGCTTAAAGTTCATTGACATGTTGGTTTGTAGCTGTGGATTAGTGTGCTTGCCAGGAGGTACTTGGTTAGTGCCAAAGTAAGGTGAACAGTCTGTTGTATGCATACCAGTGTCTGCTGCCTGCTGAGATGCTGCAGTCTGGTGTACTGGAAGATATAAAAAGGCAAATTGAGGTATAGTAGGTGCAGATAAGAGACTGAGTGCTTTGGTTGCTGTGACAGGGAGTTGGCGTTCTGGAGAGGTATGTGCAGAATCTGGGGCATAAGATACAACTGAGTGTCTGCAACTGTTGTCTCTTTCGCTTTCACTAGCGGCTTGTTCTAAGACCCTTAACCTTGCCATGGCTGTGGCATGCTCATATTGTTTTTCCAAAACATCCATTTCTGCTTTCTGGTGTGCAGCTTCGGCTTCCATTTCTGCTTTCTTTTGGGCGAAAGCTGCCTACATTTTAGAAGCTTCAGCATCTGCACAGGCCTTTATGAGTTGTTGACTGAGTGCAGAAGATCTTGATTGTACGGATTTGGAAGATCTTGTGGAGCGTCTAGTAAATGCAGAGCGATAAGATCTGGATTCATGAAGCCGTGTTATTCTCACTTCTGCCTTTGTTTGCACCACTAAAATTGTCTTTCAAGATTGAGCTCCTCAAATCCCTTTAATTCTTCCAATGACCCTTGAGTGTTGTACCGCTTTAAGAAATCAGTATATTTAACACACAGTCTTTGATAGTTCTCATAAGCAACATTCAATTGCTTGATAGCGCCCTCTAGTTGTAATGGCTCATGGGATTGTTGGGAGAGAGCAGACATGCATTTAACAGTATTCGACCATAAGTCATTGATATTGAACAGTAGTTCTTTGTCAGCATTAAAAGATTCTCTTGCACTTTCCAGGTTGGTTTTGTCAAGCGTTTTTCCCTTTGGTTTGATTAAGGGTTTAATTCCTCATCTGAAAGGAGTACCAAACCTTGCTGTGCATCCCCGGATTGCATATTGTCTTGTTGAAACATCTTGTTAACAAGGAGAGGGTTTAGGCTGAGGTATTCGGCCGCTAGCGGTGTGGTTTTAACCCCCGCTGTATTCGGCCGCTAGCGGTGTGGTTTTAACCCCCGCTAGCGGCCGAAAAAGGGTCAGTATTACTGCGGTGTCCCATTCATTTTAATGGGAAGGAGCGGTAAACACACCGCTCCTCTCACCGCTCCAAAGATGCGGCTAGCAGGACTTATTTTTACGTCCTGTTAGCACACCGCTCCAGTGTGAAAGCCCTCGGGCTTTCACATTGGAGAGTCAGCAGCCGCTGTTTAGGCTCGGTTTGCAGGCGCTATTTTTAGCACAATAGTGCCTGCAAACCGCCCCAGTTTGAAAGGGGCCTTATAGTAAAGTTTTTCAGCAGCAGAGAAATGTATCTATTTGCTGTGTCTGAGATCAGGCTTCTTAGGCTGCAGTTTAAGGTTTACTCCGACTTTCTTATAAGATTACACAGACAAAAAAGCCATTTGCTGATGCATGTAGAGG
Source organism: Rana muscosa (assembly GCA_029206835.1). Lineage (NCBI taxonomy): Eukaryota > Metazoa > Chordata > Amphibia > Anura > Ranidae > Rana > Rana muscosa. Next base: position 397,865,610 of record CM055117.1, on the reverse strand, counting down.
CAGTGTATAAGCTGTTTGTATGAACATTCACAGCAGTAATATTGTCCTGTGGCTGATGAGTGCTATGCTGAGACTTGCTTGCAGACACACATACAGGCTTGTGTATTAATGGTTTCACAGTCTGATCGCCTGCTATTTCTAGTGTCCATATAACATCTCACAGTGGATCCAGAGCTAGCAAGGATCAGATCTTTTGATTGATCTTTTAAAGGATGTATTGACTGATCTTTCTATCTTTTGACTGTTCTGCCTCTCCAATCTAAACATTGAAAGTGTGATCTCCGTAACTTACAGTTAGTTGTGTTGAGATGTCAATAACCCCAATCTCTTTTTCTCAGCCTTCAACAGCCTGTTCCTAAAATTTATCTGGCAGGGTCATGCACCCCGTTTGGCTCTCCGCACACTGCAACGTTCTAAGAAGTTTGGGAGGCTGGGGGTCCCTTCCATACGAAGGTACTATGAGGCGGTTGCTCTGCAGAGGATTCTCGACTGGCAGCATCATACTACCACTAAATCTTGGGTGCCCCTTGAGAAACTCTTGTCCGGACGTAATTTGTCTCATGCTCGGTGGCTCCCCGGGACAGCCAAGGCCTTTTGGATTTTGTGTCGCCGATCTCTGTCCATGTGCTGAAGCTATGGGATACGCTAAACACTCAGGGACTGCTGTCACAGCCTGTGTCCCCGCTTGCGCCTCTTGGGGGCTTCCCCTGGTTTACACCGGGGGAACACCTCTCCTACTTCCGCACTTGGGCAAGAGACGGGGAGACTCGATGTGGGAGGATCGTACAAGAGCAAGGCCTGGTCACTTTGGACTGGCTCCGCTCCCAATTCGGCAGCTTCCCGGTGGACGAATGGCGCTATAGACAATTACTTCACTTTATCCGCAGTTTGCCTCATCCTGTCCGACCCCCATCTTCCCTGACCCAGTTTGAAAGGCTATGCAAATCTACGGACTCCATTCCTCACTATCTCTGTGCAATATGGGATTGTTGCAGTCTGCGGAGTCCCAGGGTAAACCAATTTACATAAAAGAATGGGAGAGGGACCTGCAGCATGTATTTACGGAGACTCAGAGTCATCTATATCTTCTCACTCACAAAAGCTCAGTGGATACCAAGATGAAAAAAATAGCTTTAAGCTGCTGACCCGCTGGTACAGGGTTCCAATGACTCTAGCCAAGATATATCCGACGGCTTCTGCTGCCTGTTGGAGGGGCTGTGGGCTTCGAGGCACTTTCCTACATATCTGGTGGGAGTGCCCGAGGCTCCGGCCCTTCTGGTAGGATATCAGGGCCTAGATAAAAAAAATTTAGATGTGGATTTACAAGATTCCCCCATTAGAGTTCTTGTTGCACATGCCATCCACCCCTTTCAGCCTTTATCGTAAATCGGTTCTTCCACATCTCCTAAATGCTGCTCGACGTCTAATTCCCATACACTGGAAGTCGGCCCATGTTCCGGGGCGATCTGACTGGATACGCTTGCTCAATTCTATTATGGCAGCGGAGGAGTGGATGGCGAAGTGCAGGGACAGGTATGATAAATTTTATGCTATTTGGGCCACCTGGATACATTATACGTCTAGCATGACGTAGACGCCGTCGAGTGTTGCCCCTGGGCAGGCTGATTAGAGGTGGATGTTACACGAGTCCCCATGTTACGGATCCCAAGGCCCTTTATTAAGGGCACAGATCTACACTCACTACTGTTGTGCTGCTTGATAGTCATTTTTTATTTCCCCACCGTTACACTTTGGGTTAGAATAGGTACAACGCTCGTGATGTTGGCGGGTGTGAGATGTTGGGTGTGCGAGAATGCAACTCTGTTTTGTTAGGACGGTTAAAACACACACAAGCCCCTCTACTGTGGGGGTATAATTTGATGAGGTCATATGAAGATAGATACCGATATTGAAAGTTCCTTTGCTTTTGTAACCCAATTAATCTCTTTGTTTCCCTCTGTACCCCCTGGGCACTTATTGCTTTTGTCTTGTTTTTTTTTCTATATTTGTTACTTTGAGAAAATAAAAATTATACAAACCCCCCCCCCCCCCCCAATCTTATTTGGATAAACAGACAGTGACTCGATCCAGAAGACACCTTGTTGATCTTGTGAAGTTTAATCCATAAACTGTGAGGATCTTACAACAATGAACATCGGATAGGTCAAAAGATCATAATGTGATCCAGTCCAGACAAGTGATGCATTACTGGGAGAAATGAACAAAGGCTGGGGCCAACTATACAGAATAAGCTGAGATACATGAAGGGGAGGAATCAGGGACAGAATAATGCATATAACATTTAAAAGGCATATCACAAAGCATGTGAAACATGACAGTGACAAATGTAGTTTAGAAATGTTACCTACCGCCTAAGTAGTAAAGACATTTACAGAGGGATAACACACAAAGTGAATAACACTCCGTATGTAAAAGAGAACTCTGACAAATACAGGGAAACCCTGTCTTACCTTATTCATGTTGCAGGTTCCCAAAGGAAACCAAGCTCAACTCCTCATGGTGGGCATAACCACCAAAGAGCTTTCAGGGTCTAGGACTACGACCCTGGACCTGTATAGCACCCTGCAGCTGACTACACGTTGCACCACATGTCGCTCAAAGTAAAATAAAGAATGGTTAGAAAACGACTCCATGGAGAGGATATCCATTGCCCAAGAACACTAGCAAAAAATCTTGAGTCCAACAGAGTGGGTGGGGTTATACAAGGTACACTGGGGGCACCTCCATCAAAGCTTTTGCCAATGTCCAAACACCTGAAGGTAGTAGCATATAACCCATGGTGTATGACATCCTGATCTGTACTGTACAATTAAGATATGGGGTTTAACCTTTTTTTGTTTTTTAAGCAGAGGAAAAGGAAACTAACCTCCTAGGGTATTAGCAAAAAAAACTGAAGCATGATTGTTGGAGGTGGAGGAAGTTATAGGGGGCCAACTTAACTTTATTTGCCAGTCTCCCATCCTACTGTATAATCCAAGTTTAAAAAATTCTTAAATTCCTGTTCCTGTCAACGGGTCATAAAGTAATATACTTTAGGTTATATAAATAAAAAATAAAAAAAAATAAAAAATAAACATTCCTGTGAATCCGTCTGTGCCAAAAAGGACAACTATTGGAGGATGAATCAACCTAATGGGGACACAGACATTAAATCTTTGGTAAATCTATCCTAACACCCTAAAAAATAAATAAGTCGTTTTCAAATTGACTTAATCCATTTAAATTTTTTGGTCATATGATTTGCAAAAGTTTGTTAGAGCTTTAAAAGCATACCAAAAACTACAAAGCCAGCATATATTTAACCCTTTTGCCGCAACTGACAATTGTCGTTTTTATTTATTTGCCTCTGGGTGACAACTGTGCAATGGTGCCTCCATTAAGAAGACGGGTTTGTTTTGTATTGGTTGTAGAGTTCTTATATAAAAGGTGATGTGACATACACACGAGCTATGTTCTGAGGAAGAGGGTCCCATCTCTCGAAATGTGTTAAAGTGATGCCTGGGTCTTGGTGATACACATCTAAATCCTGACCACTCTGTTACTTGGGTTCTGTTTACATTGCTTTTTGAGCGTGGCACTTTGCGAGTATGATCCAAGAGACCTGTATCGCATGCCGCTCAGGCTCACTGAAGGGGGTATAAATCCTAAACAACCTCTGGGAGTACTAGTCGGGAGGAAGCCCATTCTGGCTCCCAAGATAATGCAGTACGAAGGAAGGTGTCCATGTGACCGCACATCCATATCATCCCAAGGTGCAGTAGAAAGTGGCAACCCATGCCTGGATTCCAACCAGGCCACACCCCCAAAGTGTTTTGCTCTGCCCCTCGGTGCTTAGTCATGGTGACTTTGAGTATGTTTTTGGCACCGTCTTGTATTCAATATATTTTATATTCGGTAATGCACTAGGCCTTTGTGCCCCTTTATTTCTGTTTTGTTTTTGTAACCTTCAAGTTTTTTGGAATTTCTTAAAATATTTACTGCCAAATCCTGCTCAGTAGCTATATATTGTGCCTACATACCATTATCCATGGGTGGTTCATGAATTCTGTGATAGTCATTCTTTGCGTTGGATCAGTCTTTAAAAGGTTTCTAATCAGCTGTTTCACTAAAATAAAATAAAAAATAATTATGAAAATTCCCACCAACAGATCGCTGTGAAACAAAAGCAAAATGTGTATCTCAACCCCAAAACAGAAATGCAATATATTTCAGCTTACCAATTCTAGGCAAGGTGTCTGAATTTTTTTCAGCCTCTTTTCCTTTTGTCACCTGGTAATCCTGCAAACAAAAACATTTCCTGTCCCTACAGTCACTCCTTCACTGTATCTATGGAGGGGGCCATGGTTGCCACCCAGGCTGGACTATAAACATTTTTGCCTTTGTTCGACTGAATTGACTGGGGGGGGGGGGGGGGGGGGTTTATTAGTACACATAAAAATCATAACAGCTTAAAGACCACCCACCGCATATACACTGCGGCATGCCGGCCCTTAAGGGCGAAACGACGTACCTGTGCATGAATCACGGTGGGCGTGTGCACCGCGGGGAAACCGATTTGCGGGTCCGACGGCCACATTGTCCGCCGGCCACCAGCGCTCCTCAGAGAGGCAGAGTGGGGATCTGTCAATGTAAAAGCAGATCCACATTCTGACAGGAGAGTACAGAGAGATAGTCTGTTCCTGTGTCAAAAAAGTGTCCGATCTGTCCGCCGCAATCCCGCTAAAAATCGCTGTCATTACTAGTAAAAAATAAATAAAAATGCCATAAATCTATCCCCTATATTGTAGACGATATAACTTTTGCGCAAACCAATCAATATACGCTTATTGCGATTTTTTTTACCAAAAATATGTAGAAGAATACATATTGAACTAAACTGATGAAGACTTTTTTTTTTTTTTTTTTATTGGATATTACAGCAAAAAAATAAAAATTATATATAACATTTTTAAAAATTGTTGTTTTTTTGGTTTATAGCATGAAAAATAAAAGCCGCAGAGGCGATCATATACCACCAAAAGAAATCTCTATTTGTGGGGAAAAAAATGACAACAATTTTGATTGGGTACGTCACATGACCGTGCAGTTGTCAGTTAAAGCGACGCAGTGCCGTAATCACAAAAAATCCTTCCAGTTCTTAAAGCGGAGTTCCACCCACTTTTATAAGGTGGTCCTCAACTAAAGAAAACAAAAAAAAAAAAACACACACCTTGTTTGTGGATATATTCTTTTAATTTTTATCCTACCTTTTTAAAAGTACAAAGCCCAGCTGTGGCGAAGTAAGTCACGTCCTCTTCTGTGACGAGCCCTCCTTCTCCCCCACTGCCTTCTGGGACCAGTTTGTGCCCCAGAATACAAGGTGGCCATTCACAAAGCATAGTGCAATTTGCGCATGCGCAGTAGTAAACCGGCTGTGAAGCCTGAAGGCTTCACTACCAGTTTCCCTTAGTTGTAATGGCAGCACCTGCACCCGAGCTGATGGACAAATCTGTCTGGCGGGGGAAGGGGCTGACATTGCAGGCTCCCTGGACAGGCAAGTGTCCTTATTAAAAGTCAGCAGCTACAATACTTGTAGCTGCTGACTTAAAAAAAAAAAAAAAAAAAAACACTTTTACGGCTGGAACTCTTCAAGTGGTTAAAGTTCCCTGGTCAGCTCACAGATGTGCCAAGGACATTGCAATTCTGTCAAAAACAGTTATTTTTCATACTTTCACATCAAAGGACTGGTAAGCTGCAATATATTCAATTTTTGTTCTCGAGTTTAGTTATCATTCAAGGTTGGAATAAAAAACAAACAGAAAAAAAAAAACAGTACATTTTGGTCAGATAACTAGCGAAGCAAAGAGTGGAGTCAAAGTAAAATTGTTATCTTATTAGAAATGTTATAAGAGACCATCCCTTTATTCACCTAATCAGTCTTGGCAATACCTGAGATGCAAGTACTCCACTACCACCAAGTTTATCATCTCTTTTCACTGCATGCTTAATACATGGCTATAGAGCAGTACAAAGGTCACATTTAAAGATGGGCTCGGGCAGAGCCCACGAGGAAGTCGGCACTGCGCTAATTACAGGCAGTGTGCCATTTCTCGATCTCTGCCACCACAGATCAGGAAAAAGTCTCGCGGCCTGCAATTAGCGCAGCGCCGACTTCCTGTTAGGCTCTGCATGTGCAGGTTCCGAACACGCCTGAGCTCAGCCTTCGTCACGTGTAGATTTTACAAATAGTCGTGGGCCAAAAATATATTTTAAATAAAAATGTATATACATACACAATATATGAATATTGTATCTCCCCATTTCATAAATGGATAACATATGTTTTACTTGGAGATCTTTTATAATAAGCATATATGTTAGGATTCAGAACAGCAGGGAAAACTTCAGTAAACAAAGCAAGAAATTTCAAGAAAAGTCGAGTCATCAATAAAGATTTAGGACTTACATCACAGTCCCCATCAAACTACCCCTTACATCACAGCCCCAACTGTTACATTACAGTCCACACAAGAGTAACGTCTTACATCAGGGTCTCCATTAGAGTCCCATTCAGAGCAGAGACTGTGCACATCAGCTGAAGGGCCCCATTTGGCCCCTAGGCTGTAGTTTGGAGACCCCTGCCTAAGAAGTCATCCTGAGCAAAGGAGCAAGCTAGGGTCATTGTTTTCTATGGTCATGTACAACGCATGCGGGCTTGCCTCACAGGCCACTACAGCTGGAGAAAAGATCAGATAAGAAATGCTGTCTGCTTTCAGACACATCTGAGGATTGGTAGAATGCTTATTCTGTATCCGAACCACCTAACCTTCTTATGTCAAGAGGTGAATAAAACCTTAGTGATCGGACTAAAGCTGACCACAGATGGACCATTTAACAGTACCACCCATCTGTTCAGGCATCAGAGGACTGAACATCCACCGGGTAAAACGAAGTATTTGTAAATTTGATGCATTAAAACCCCATTGTAATACAATAGAAATAAATACATTGGTCAAAACACATTAATTTTGCCCAAAAAATATGTTTTCCCCTTCTTTAATCTTTTGTTTTTGTGTCACATGACTGCACAGCCTCATCAAGACCCCTTCAGCACAATCTACAATATTATGACAAACTAGTATGGCTATTTTTTTAGGACTCTCATTTCTCTGTTGTGTTAAGACTACAGCAAATACGCACTGTGTGGTTTAAGCCAATGTAAAATAATGGAGAATGTTTTTGTATGATGGAATTTGAATAACTCAAATTGCTTTTATTTAGGTTTATACTTTCTATAAAAAAAATTTAATAAAAATTATATATACTGGAAAGAAAAAAAGTATTCTGTATACGATATATCTGTACTTGTGGCATTGCTGTAACAAAATATAAAAAAAAACAAAAATCAAAACCCAAATCTTTGTATATTGAAAATATGTGGAAAACTAAAGACATCTAGTGGTGAATTTTTAAAATTGCATTCTCTACCATTAGGAGAAAGTGTAAAAAAAAAAAAAAAAAAAAAAGGGATAATACCAAAGCACAAGCAGTAAATACGGTAGCTGCCACAACCTATAGCTTAAAAATGAGCAAAACAAAGAAAATCCTTCTAGACCATTCAAACATGTTATTGTGATATCCAGAATATGGTAAAACCTATTGGGAAGGGCATGAGGTTACAGTTAAAAGGCTTTAAGTAGAAAAAAGGTCACCTAGCTTAAAAAAAAAAAAAAAAAAAAAAAAAAAAGAAAAGCAAAAAACTGTACAATGAACCGTAGGTACCTTCAAATGTGGGGGGAAAAAAAAAATGGCAGTTGTGGTTATTTGATTATAACCAAATAAGATCTTTTCACTTCTCAGAATCAGGAGAATGTTTCAATATACAGTCAGGTCCATGAATATTGGGACATCGACTCAATTCTAATCTTTTTGGCTCTATGCACCACAATGGATTTGAAATGAAACTAACAAGATGTGCTTTAACTGCAGACTTTCAGCTTTAATTTGAGGGTATTTGCATCCAAATCAGGTGACCGGTGTAGGAATTACAACAGTTTGTATATGTGCCTCCCACTATTTAAGGGACCAAAAGTAATGGGACAATTGGCTGCTCAGCTGTTCCATAGCCAGGTGTGGGTTATTCCCTCATTATCCCATTTACAAGGAGCAGATAAAAGGTCCAGAGTTGATTTCAAGTGTGCCATTTGCATTTGGAATCTGTTGCTCTCAACTCTCAATATGAGATCCAAAGAGCTGTCACTATCTGGGCTGAAAAAAACAAAAAACAAACCCATCAGAGAGATAGCAAAATCATTAGGTGTGGCCAAATCAACTGTTTGGGACATCCTTAAAAAAATAAACGCACCGGTGAGCTCAGCAACACCAAAAGACCCGGCAGACCACGGAAAGCTGTGGTGGATGATCAAAGAATTCTTTCCCTGGTGAAGAAAAACACCCTTCACAACAGTTGGCCAGATCAAGAACACTCTCCAGGAGGTAGGTGTATGTGTGTCAGATGAAGAACACTCTCCAGGAGGTAGGTGTATGTGTGTCAGATGAAGAACACTCTCCAGGAGGTAGGTGTATGTGTGTCAAAGTCAACAATCAAGAGAAGACTTTGCCAGAGTGAATACAGATGGTTCACCACAAGATGTAAACCATTGGTGAGCCTCAAAAACAGGAAGGCCAGATTAGAGTTTGCCAAACATCTAAAAAAGCCTTCACAGTTCTGGAACAACATCCTATGGCCAGATGAGACCAAGATCAATTTGTACCAGGAGTGATGAGAAGAGTATGGAGAAGGAAAGGAACTGCTCATGATCCAAAGCATACCACCTCATCAGTGAAGTATGGTGGTGGTAGTGTCATGGCGTGGGCATGTATGGCTGCCAATGGAACTAGTTCTCTTGTACTTATTGATGATGTGACTGCTGACAAAAGCAGCAGGATGAATTCTGAAGTGTTTCGGGCAATATTATCTGCTCATATTCAGCCAAATGCTTCAGAACTCATTGGACGGCGCTTCACAGTGCAGATGGACAATGACCCGAAGCATACTGCGAAAGCAACCAAAGAGTTTAAGGGAAAGAAGTGGAATGTTATGCAATGGACAAATCAATCACCTGACCTGAATCCAATTGAGCATGCATTTCACTTGCTGAAGACAAAACTGAAGGGAAAATGCCCCAAGAACAAGCAGGAACTGAAGACAGTTGCAGTAGAGGCCTGGCAGAGCATCACCAGGGACGAAACCCAGCGTCTGGTGATGTCTATGTGTTCCAGACTTCAGGCTGTGATTGACTGCAAAGGATTTGCAACCAAGTATTAAAAAGTGAAAGTTTGATTTAGGATTATTAATCTGTCCCATTACTTTTGGTCCCTTAAAAAGTGGGAGGCACATATACAAACTGTTGTAATTCCTACACCGTTCACCTGATTTGGATGTAAATACCCTCAAATTAAATCTTGTTTGTTTCATTTCAAATCCATTGTGGTGGTGTATAGAGTCAAAAAGATTAGAATTGTGTCAATGTCCCAATATTTATGGACCCGACTGTATCAACTGTAATACAAACACTTGGCTAAATTACATGGAAAAACCTGTAGAATTTTAGCGGAAGTAAGCCCATCGATTTAAAAAGTTTCAAAATACAATTACATTCTCCAGGTGTCCTGTAGATGCCCCATCGAGAAAGGCCCGCACGGAACTGCGCATGCGCAGTACGGAGCCACCGACAGCTGTCGAACATCAGAATTTACGATCAGCTGTAAACGGCGCCTGCGCACAATAGCCAACATTGTGCAAATCTGCAAAGGGCAGATTTCCTCATGATGGGCAGATGCCTACAAAAGGGGGCATATTTTGCAATGATGGGCAGTGCCATTGCTTGTGTTAGCTAGCTAAATAGGCCCTGCAATAACGCCCATCAACATTGAAAAACCCGACCTTCAGTTGGCTAAACACGCCCGCAAAACACATGTAGGAAGAATAGCAGAGATATATTTGTTTAGGAGATGTGCGAGTCATCAAAAATTCCGCCCCAATCTTAACAGCACTGCCCATCATTACAAAATACGCCCCCTTCTGTAAGCATCCGCCCCTCACACGTGCCCAACATGAAGAAAACCGCCCCTTGCAGACTTGCACGAGCATCGGGAGCATGTGGCACAATAATCGGCTATTGTGTGCAGGCGCCATCTACAGCTCATCGTAAATTCCGATGTTCGGAGGCTTTAGGCGGCTCCGTACTGCGCAAGCATTATTTGACATGGGGCATTTCTCGTCAGAACACCGGAAATGATAGCCGACATTGTTTGTGCTCTCAACCAAACCGTCAAACCACCCAATGGCTGGTGTCATAACTCATCACATGTGCAGCATCATGGCAGTTAAAGATTAAACAGAGGCCAGGATGGCAACTTCCTTGGCGGAAAACGATAGGAGGGTTTGCTTCCACTTTAAAGTGACACTAAACTATATACTTAAGCTGGCCATACATGGATCGAAATTCAGCTGAACCAGGTGAATTTCGATCAATGAATGGGCAGGCTGCTAGTACACAAGTCAATCAATTTCTTTCAATCAGCTTTTTATTATATTATACAGGATTTATATAGCGCCAACAGTTTGCACAGAGCTTTACAAAATGAAGGCCGACAGTTGCAACACAATTTGGTACAAGAGCTTGAGTGTATTCTGACAGCGGGGAAATATCCCCACGGCAAGAAGACAATACCTCGAGTGTGTGGCTATGGTAAGCAAGTCATTTTCTTTCGTTCAACCAGCAGGAAAGAAAAGGACTTGCGTATGGCTACCTTTATTCTTCAAAAAACAAAACAAACAAACAAAAAAAACACATCCACTACTTAATGGCAGTGTAATCCATTTCAAATAAGGTTTTCTTGATCTGTTTTTCTGCCTCTTTGCAGTACACTCCGTAAGCTCCTGAGCCTCTCCTTTTACTCTTCATAGCTTGGAACAAGCAGTGCACATTAGTTGCAGACATGAGCACTGCTCTATGCCATAGTCAGAGTAAGCAAGTGAGGTGGGACCATGGAAAATGAATGTAGCCACCGTCTAACAGAATGTCAGATTACAGAAGCAAAAAAAATACGGAAGGTACTTTTTTGGCCTCTACACATGGGCGGGCCAGGTGGCAGTAATAACAGGTGGTTGAGCTGCCCCCTGAACCCCCACCTAAAGTCTAGAATACAGCTGGAGGGGTCTGTTCACATGCCACAGCCACAATGATTTGCTTTTTGGCAAAATTTAACACAGCATGTCGAGTTAACAGATGGCACCGCTTGTCAAAAGCAGCCACTCCAAGTCAATAGGGGCGTGCCGCAATCGCGAGCCAAGTGCTTGGCTCACAGTTGTGACGCATTCGTTTAATTGTCTTCCCGAAAAAAAAAAAAAAACAACACGCACACAAAAGGTATTCGAGAGGCAGCAGGATTGCCTCCTGAACACCTAAAATTGGCTTAGCCACACTCTGAAAAGTTATTCACTGTGGATCACTTTTCAGAGAATGGGCTACTGTGAACATAGCCTTAGAAGAGAGCTCTGTCAAAACACTTAAGAATAACTACAATTTTGACTAGTCCTGTTTCAAAAAAGGGGATGAAGAGAATATCATAATTCTCATTTCCTTTCCACAGAGCTTCTTGCTATGGGTGAGCCATGCAGAGGGTGGTCTCTAGCCATCCACTGGAGTACAGTTCACCTGTAAGAATGAAGCCAGGATGTGCACGGACAGCAAGAGGACCTTGTTTGGGATCTTTTGATGCAAGAGCTGTGTCGTTGCAGGCAACCTGTGCTGTGCGCTCTGACAACTGGGGCATTGTGCGGTGTATTAGGGGGTTGTTGGCGGTGACAGAGTATCGTACTACTCAGACGAGGAAGACTGAAGATCCAACACACTTGTGTTTCAGCCATGTTAACTATACAAATGCATACTGACCTCTATCATGTTGTGAGGTCCAACTATCTGGTGTGTTTCACAACTGATCGTTGGAGCCTGGTCATAACCTTCTTGTGTGTGAATGGTGGAGGTTATGGTCTCATTCCTAGAGCTGCAATTTACATTAAAAAGGACTCATTTAACACTATAAAATTATATTTTTTTAGAAAGATAGAGCTTTAGGTATTTTTTAACCACTCAAACTTTATTTTTTTACTATATAAAAAAGGAAAGGGACTAAAAAAATAAACAAAATTACTGTTTCCCCTATTCTCTGTTTTAAAACAGCGCAAATAAAGCCAGCGACTTTAGCAGAAATCTGTTCTTGAGACCGAAGATTTGGACATTCTGGTAGAGCGTATCAGGAGTGGTGTCCGTTTTATGAAAAAAAAACTTAAAGAGGCAGAAACACTCACCTTTCCAATGGTCCTGCCAGTGCCGGCATCCACTACTGTGTCCTTTTTTTCATGCCTCTTCATCGCGCGGTGTGGGATGATGTCCCTCTTGCACATGCGCAGGTGTTAATCATCCAGGCACACAGGACATTGCATGTCTCTTCTGTAATAAAAAGCCTGCCTGCTCGCAGTGAGTTACAGCAGAACTTTAGTTCCGCTTTAAGTTTTCATGAACCACTAGCTTACATCATGTAGGGGCCAGTGGATGAAAACTTAACATGCAGCAGAGAATGTAAGCACCTGACACACATAAAATACCAGACGCTAAAGATTAAAGTGAAAATTGTAGCTCCGCAAGAAAGTCAAGACTGCTGACTGCCCATATCGCTCCTCCAGGTAGACAAAGATTTTGGTCAAAGTACTTGCCCTCCGCCTAAACCAAGTGATACTAACCCTGATACATACAGACCAAGCTGGATTTATGCCAGGGCGTAACACCTCATTCAACCTCAGAAAATTATATATTAACTTACAAGCGACACACACTAATGTTGGGTCCCGGTTGGTGGTAGCCTTGGACACTGCCAAGGCCTTTGACTTGGTGGAGTGGAGATAGCTTTGGGGATGCTTACCCAACTTTGGCTTTGGACCCAATTTTATTAAGTGGGCGCAACTGCTATATCTAGAGCCCAAGGGTAAAGTAGTGGCCAACGGGAGGGCTTCCCAGATGTTTGACCTGTCCAGGGGCACTAGACAGGGCTGCCCACTGTCTCCGCTCCTTTATGCTCAGGCAGCGGAGCCACTTGCAATCTCCATTAGAGAGGACCCCGAGATCCAAGGTCTCTGCCTTGGATCCCTGATTGAAAAAATTAGTCTATACGCAGACGACACACTACTATATCTAGCCGACTCCGCCATGTCCCTTCAGAAGGCACTACATACGATCGAACACTTTGGCCAGTTCTCTGGCCTCAAAATTGGGAAAAATCCCAAATACTGCCCATGGACAGTTTCCCCTCTCCCACGCTACAGGAACAGTTACTACTTCAACGAGTAAACACTATTAAATATCTTGGAGTATTGGTGAATAGGACACCGGCTGACTATATATCACTGAACATAGAGCCCCTTTTCAATCTCGTCAAGTCTAAAACTCAGGTGTGGGCGAGACTGCCCCTCAGTGTATGGGGACGCATATCATTAAAATGATACTACTTCCCAAAATATTATATATACTCTGGCATACGCCCATATACTTGCCCTTAAAACTTTTTAAATCAATGGAGGCCATACTCAGGACATCTGGGGCACCAACAGACACAAGCTGGCCTGGATAGTCCTTAAGAACCCCACTGACTGGATGGAACGGCCTTCCCGGACCTAAATCTTTATTACCTTGCGTCCCAACGGTCTCAGCTATACCACATTGACAAAACCGACAAACTCAGATTCCTCACGCTCCTTTGCCCACAGTGGGCGCAACAAACCACGGATCCACTTACTGCAATCGCAGTGGGTCATAGTGGGAATAACTCCAAAAGAGACCGGGGGTCTCTCCTCTACCAATATAGGCGCATATGGGACATTGCCACCAAAATGTTGGAGACCCCTAAGCACAACGATTATACCCCTCTATGGCACAATAAATTACTCCCAGAGTTTCTCTCGATCCCTGACACAGAGATATGGAGCGAACATGGGATATATTACTTGCACCACATTCTCAGATGGCACACTTAAAAACTTTGAGAGACTCCAAAATGAGTTCCTACTACCCAATTCACTGCTCTTTAGATTCTTTCAGGTACACCATGCAGCTCAAGCTCAGTTCACCCAACCCTTGCCACAGTCTGCTCCTAATGTCATTATGGCAGTAGTTAAGGGTGAGGATCCACGGAGGCTGATTTCTGATTTATGTCATGCTCCTAACCCCATCATCCACTGTGCTAGCCTACAACCTTAAACCAAGATGGGAAAGAGGTAGATCCGCTGGAGGATGAGAAGTGGAGTGAAGCTCTTAACTCATGCAAGACTGTATCCCCCAAACTCTGACAGACTGACCCAGTTGTATATTGTGCACTGAGCATATCTTACCCCCCCCCCCCCTAAGAGTAGCCCGCTTTAGGCAACAGTCTTCTACCTTGTGCACAATGTGTAAACAGGCGACGGGCACATTTTCCCCCCATCTAATTTGGGCGTGCCCGGTCCTTCAGAGTCTATGGAAGCAGATTGTGGACTTCCTCCATGATGACATGGGATCCCCTTTGACCCTAGACCCCAAACAATGTCTACTAGGGATATTCCCTGATTCTGAGATAGACAAATTCACTAAAACATTCCTACATGAAAACACTGTTTTCTGCGAGAAAAATTATAGCCAGATAGTGGATGAGACCCATTCCCCCCGGTTTCAATGACTGGAAAATAGATATAAACAACACACTGCCCTACAAGAAGTTCATATACATTAACAGAGGTTGTCCAGATAAGTACAACAAAATCTGGGACAGGTGGCTTGCGTCTGCGGACACATGTACTGGTGGTTCATAAAGCCATAACCCCTCCCAGCGTGGAACCCCATGGATAGCATAGACAGAAGCTGTCCACCCAATTGAGAGTCGCTGAGCACATGGTTAAACCTGTATGAGTTCCTGACTTGTTGTATTTACATGTACATAAGCCACATATCCTTGTTATATGCCTTATAACCTGCAGATATGTTTAAACTGTAACTTGTTCAATAAAAAAAAAGAAAAACTTGCTAAACATGCTCAAACCAAAACACACCACAAAAAAAAAAAAAATAAAGAAAAAAAAAGAAGAACAGGTTAAACATCCCTCACCTTCATCAGACACTTCAGACCACTCTGGGTTAGGAAACTCATACTGTCCCATACGGATTCTCTTCTTCATTCCTGGAGATATAGCCAGTCCATGGTTGGAATAAAATGGTGGATATCCACAGAGTCTGTGACAAAAGAAGGAAGGACATTAACTTTAAAAAGTTTACAACTAAACTGTCAATAATTAGGCTAACCACAGAAGGATTGAAATTCAGCCAGTTGAGCATGGACAAGCTGCAATTTAATCCATTTCAAGCCATTCCCACTAGAGAGAAGTCAATCCAATGATCAACTTCTGTTAAACAGGCATGTTGGAAAATTCAACAGCGCAGCGAGGGGGGGGGGATTCTAACATCCCCCCGAATTGTGTGGATAAGTTTTTTATTTTTTATTCATCTATGGCTGAAGAAGCTGCTGGTGCTCTGGACAGCCATGCACCTGGAGATTTGTTATCCTTGTGTACCAGAGTCCTTCACCTGAACTTTCCTCCTTTTCAGCAGAGCAGCTTGAAGCAGTGGAATTACTACGGCAGCTGGAAATGGTGCTTTACTATATCAGTCTGTTCCCATATGCCATGTTCTAATCTATAGTGAATACCTGCATGTATGCTTCTGGCAGTGTTGCTGCTTGATTTCCATGTCTAAGCCTGATATTTTTCTCCTCAGGATTTGTATATTCTATGGAGCGAATATTTACATGGAACGAACATTTGCATTCCCATAGTCTGGAACAGATACCATTGTAGTCCATGGCAGCTTCTACTTTTATGGCTCAGTCATTGAGCAGGGAGTTCTAATTAGCAAACAGTTAATCTTTGGCTGCCATTACAAACTATGCATGTGAAATTCAAAAACAGTGCATCTGTGCCTTGTCTCATGCTCAAGCTCCATATAATGGACTTGCATCTGCCTGTGGAGTATTTCACATGGTGTCACGCTTATCCATGTTGTACGCAGACATGAACCATTTGTACAATTCACAGCTCAAAGTCTGGAGATTATTCTAGTGCTTATAGCATTGTACTCTATGGCTGCTTCAGTTCATCTTCAGTTGCCCTTTGCTACTTATTACACATGTGAAATACAAATACAGTGCATTTAGTATTCTTGTTTCATGCTCAAACTCCATATAACATTTTCATGTGCCTGTGGAGTATTTTGTATGGTGTATTGCCTATACAAATTGCACATGGCATGATCTATTTGTACACTGCAGAGTTCACGCTGACATGCTTTGCGCTTCGCTGTTTTGCCAGTGTCTTGCCTTTGATTGCCTTAACTTTGATGTATGCGGCTGTTCAGGTGTTGGAAGTCTGGTAGGTGATAACATCACAACAATTTATACACACAGTATTTTTACACGTGGTAATAGTTAAAGCCGAATTGCAGGTTTGGCAATTATTATTTTTTTTAGATGGTTACGTTGGTTATTGATTGGTAGCGATCGGATCCTGCACTGAACGACTGGACTTCTGCTTACTTAAGACACACACTTGGCCCGGACACCATTCAGAGAACACTTTGCATTTTAACAATGAATGCAAAGTGTACTTTGATTAAACAAGGTGAAGATCATGGTGTCAATGCCCTGGCTCCAATCAATGGAACACTTTACATTGAGAGAATTAAAAATGTTCCCTGAATGGAGCCTGTGCCGAGCAAGCAAGCTCTGTGCTCACAATGCAGCCGTGTAGCCACTCGGCATGGGACAACTGAAGCTAGTGGCGATCACTGTAGTAGCAGGTTTATTACCGTAGTTTCCAGCTTCCACAGCGATATCACAGGTATGGCACCATACATACTTACATTTGTCCAAGCTGAAACAAATGTAACCATGTATAAAATTGTCATACCTGCAATTCATCCTCACGTTTCTTGTACTGTGTGATTCAATAGTGTATTTTGATACCTGTCCCTGACATTTCCAGTTCCTTGTTTTTCATACACTGGTCGGTGTGGGACACCGGTGTCCACACACGATACTTTATATTCAATTCACAGGAATGGTGTGTGGGAATGAGTTTGCATTTTGATAGCTCAATGCACTCACTCACCAGATTTCAGTGACCCCTTAACTAAAAAAGGTCAAACAAATAGCTGAATGACTAGAATTTTTTTTTTTTTTTTTTTTTTTTTTAAAGAGGCTTTCAATTCAAAAGGAAAACAAGAAGCTGGAGAGGATATGAGTAAACAAAGGATTTTACAGAAAGACTGACACCTTACAATGAATTAGCAGAACATGAAGATGCATCTAATCAATTGAAAGAATTCATAGTAAAATATAAAACAAAAAACACGACGACCTGAAAAGGGGTGCGGCTTGGAGAGCGATTTGAGCAGGCACACTAGCAGCAGCTCTTTGCCAATATCCTGATATTACCTTCTTGCGACAGTACATCACAGCCTGGGACTCTCATATTGAAGAGTTCAATCTCTGCATGGCTCTGCTCTTACCAGTTTTTCTAGCACAGTAATCATGTCATATAATAAGGACAAGGCACAATCGCAAAGCGTTCCACCCAAGAGTGATCTGCACATTTGTATGGACATCAGTCTCATAGGAGACTGTTTAGATGCTTGCAAGCCATCACAACTAAAAACACAAGGCTTCAGATATTTGCTTCAGCTACTCTAGGAAACATGGACCTAACCTTGGCACGTGAAGGATTCTTTGAGAGAATCCACTTCTTCAGACATTGTTTGACGGATTATTATCACTGCCAATACAGGAAGGAGGGCAAGACTAGTTAATACAAACTGATTTATAGAGCGACTCTGGCTGCCTATCCGTAGAATCCCAAAAAAGGTAAGAATGCCCTCAATTAGTTCACTGGTATTCCTGTTAAGGTGGGTCACAGGTGGATCAACCGAAGGAATAGACCACCGATTTACTAATGCCCTTTTAAAAAAGGGAAAGGTTCTGATACTCTCAGATGGGGTTCAGGGCCCTTCAAGGTGTTTCCAGTCTGCATATGGGAATCAAATCGCAGCTGTAGGAGCTCTTAAATACCCAAGGCCTGGAAGAGCAGGCCAATCCTCCAAATGTAGGGTTGTATATACTGCATCAGTAAGTTTGAAACTACCTTAGGAGACTGGTGCGTCCAAAACAAAGGCTCCTTTTAAGAGGGAGACTGCTGGGACTCTGAATCCGAGTCAGGGATGATGACAAGTACCACTTCGCCTAGCTTGATTTAAGGGTTCAGGGTGGTTACAGGGATATTGTGCAGGGAATGACACAGGAGCATTTTTCAGAACCTCTGCAGGCAGAGCGCCCAGTAACTGAGCACCTAAATCGCCGAGGTCATCTGTGGCAACAGTAGTGTACTCTTAGACACAGGGAGAAGACATTTTGCATCCACATAGTCCTGCAACTAGGGACTCACAAACCCATGAAGCTGGTGCTGATGATAGTTTTAGGTAGCCAGGCAGTGGAAACAGTAGATTCACGAGCAGGATCAGGATGGTTGAATCGGTAAAAGAGCATGAGTGGGTATATGTGTTGCTCCACCCAGCGGACAATGTCAGTGCTTAATCCCTCAACCTTAGGCTCACACTAGGAGTCCACACTTTATACGATACAGGCAAGAACAGGCTTGGGCATTTTCAGATCAAACCCGCCAGGAAGGCAGCGCTGCACAACACCAATCATAGGCAGCGTGTGTGTGTGTATATGCAGCTGCCAGTCAGGAAATGCCTCACTGCCTATGAATGGCAGTGTGCAGTGACGGCTTCCTGGCCAGTTCGATCCTAACATGCCAGAGCCCATTACTAGATACAGGTAACCCCCAGTGGGGCCCAACATAAGTTGGAGGGACTTTTTGGTCAAACTACAATTTTATGTGTACATATAAAATTTTATTGAGTTCTATGATGTTGAATAAGGCTGCTTTATGAGGCGCTTGAAAACTGCCAATAAAACGCCAGACGCTTTTGAGGCGTTATTGGTGCACTTTTTTTTGAAGGTCACATGACTCAAAAGAACCATTTTGAGGCGCTTCACATTCATTTCAATGGAGAGGGGCGGTTTTGAGGCTCTCCCAACATTGCTGCTTGCAGAAGTTTTTTCACCTCCCTGTCAGCGCACCACCCCAGTGTAAAAGCATTCATTGATCTTAATGGAAATTTGTTTTGTGAGCTTTTCAGGTGCTTTTAGTGCAAAAGCGCCTACAAAAGCGACCCAGTGTGAAAGGGGTCTTAAGCTCGTATTGTGAAAAAATCTATTTTTTTTGTTCGTCATTCCATTACTTTTAAGGCTCAGTTCACACTCCTGCAACTTAGGATCCGACTTTGAGACCCAAAGTCACGGGACACGTGAAAAGTCATGCATCTCTATGAGAGCCATTTCAATTGGCACTACGAAGTCGCTGCAACTTGAGAAAAGGTTCCTGCACTACTTTGTTCCGACTTTGATACGGCTTTGAAGTGACTTTGATAAGACTTTTACACTCTCTGGCATTGAAGCAGTGTCAAAGCTGGCTAGTGTGAACTGAGCCTAAAGTCCACAGTGCCCGTTTTGTTTTCCTTTGTATACTCAGCCAGGATGTGGCGTTTAACATACTTATCACAAAAAAAAAAAAATGTGGGAGGGAGATGCTTTCTCAGAATAGAGTTATTGCTTCCTTGTATCGTGTGGTGGGGGATGGACTAGTACTCCAATGGGTCTACTACAGGTGATTAAGACCACTTTTTTACCTGGATCTCTAGGAAGAGAAGGAAGTGTCAAATCCGCTTGGAGAAGAAAAGACCTTGTCAAAATGTTTCAACTCCTTAGATTAATCTTCAAAATTCCAGTTGCTACAGAATCATCTTAGCTTTGAGCTTGTTTCCTAAATTGTATCTGGTTATATATGTGTTATAAGTAGCTACTGACGTCTCTAAGCCGGGAGTGTCAAGCACTGTTTTGATCAGGCTGTAACTAGTTTCCATAGGCAACGAGGATTGGCACTGTGAGAGTTTAATATTGCAAGCTCACATTAAGAATTACAGGGAGAAGGGCCATCGGCATCTGTGGACTTGTCTTGTATTTTAGACAATTTAGTCAGAAAGCCTGCAACATAAAAAGAGTAGCTGCTGAAACCTAAACACATTCTCCATTGTCACACCAAAAGGTTCTTAAAAGCAATCTGAGGTGGGCACTTCGAGGGTGTCTGGAAACTGTCACAGGGACGGTTAACCGCTAGCAAAGTTGAGTGGTTGCAGCCAGCATAATTAGTTAACTGCCAGGATCAAATTGAGGACCCTCCTTTCTCTAAAGCTGGCCAAACACGGATCAAAATTTGCCCAGTTTAACAGTGACCAGCCACATTTCAAATCTGTGTGTCACAAACATCAATGTTGTCAAATTTTTCTCGATCAGCGGCTACAGATGCCGATTGACAAAAACAAGAAGAAAAAAAAAAAAAACACACACACACACACACACACACACAAACAGTGTATGGTGAGCTTTAAGCCTCATAGCAGCTGTAAAAACGTTCAGCGTGTGTTTTTGGCTTCAGACGTTTTTTTCTGCAGCCAGTAAACTCCCCAGCATGTTATCCTATGTGTCCATGCACACATAGGCTGTTATCTGCGTTTTCTGGCAGGGGGCGTTTTATGTCTGGAAAAACCCCCAGAACTAGTGGGTTTTGAGAGGAGTTTTTCAGCTGTAAAAAATGTGCCAACTCTGATAAAAGTAAAAAATGCTGAAAAACACGACTATTCAGTGTTTATCAGCATTTTTGAGCCATAAGCTTTTGTGGGAGTAAAGTTTTGCTAAATTAAAAAAAAATAAAAGCTGAAACGCTACAGCTAAAAAAAAAAAAAAAAAAAATTAATGCTGAAAAAATGCTACTGCACAAACGCTGCAAAACTCATCCTACAGCTAACTCTACATTGGCATTTTTATAACGTCCAGTGTGCGTTAGGCCCAAGTCTAATGCCGCGTACACACAATGGGAAATTCCGACAAGAAATGTCCGATGTGAGATTTTTGATGCAAATTCCGACCGTGTGTATGCTCTATCGGAAATTTGCTGTCGGAATTTCCGACCACAAAAAATTAAGAGCTGGTTCTCAAATTTTCCAACAAGAAAAGTTCTTGTCGGAAATTCCGACCGTCTGTATGCAATTCATACGCACAAAAAAAATAAAAACACGCATGCTCAGAATCAAGCAGAAGAGCCGAACTGCCTATTGAACTTCATTGATCTCGGCTCGTCGTACGTCACCGTGTTCTTGACGTTCGGAATTTCCGACAAAATTTGTGTGACCGTGTGTATGCAACACAAGTTTGAGCCAACATTCCGTCGGAAAAAAAATCCACGGATTTGTTGTCGGAATTACCGATCGTGTGTACGCGGCATTAGACATACTGACTTCCTAAAGAGACAGATGAAACACTAACGTGAAAACACTGCTATTAAAACACTTACAAATCATCATAATGCAAGACAAAATATATTACTGGTTTAAATGCCTTTTTAAAATCAGACTTTAGAGTTTTGTCTCCTGGATTTTCCTACCTTTTCCCATGTACTCCATCATGCAATATAAATCTGGCAATGTGAAAACTCAATTATGCATCTTGCACAAAAGAAAGCAATAAATATATATAAGCTGGGTGCATCAAAAAGAACATGCCCCGTGTTTGTAGCTATGCTATATATATATATATATATATATATATATATATATATATATATATATTATATAGTAACCAGCATAGGTAGTTTAGATAGTTTTAACTAACTGTCTTACAAAATCACAAATAATAGGATTTTTATAACAGCTTACCTGTAAAATCCTTTTCTTGGAGTACATCACGGGACACAGAGCGACATAGTCATTACTAATGGGTTATATAGATACCGTCAGGTGCTGGCACTGGCAACTTCCAAAACCGGAAGTACCCTCCCCTATATAAGCCCCTCCCATCCGGGAGCACCTCAGTTTTGTAGCAAAGCAATAAGTGTCCCTAAAGAGGGGCGGGAGCTCTGTGTCTCGTGATGTACTCCAAGAAAAGGATTTTACAGGTAAGCTGTTATAAAAATCCTATTTTCTTTCTCGTACATCACGGGACACAGAGCGACATAGTCATTACTAATGGGATGTCCTAAAGCAATGCCAAATGAGGGGGGGGATACACCATATATATAAGCTGAGCGCTATCAGACATGAGGATCTTTTGCGGCCTGCAACACACTGCGCCCAAAGGCGACATCCTCCTGACTTCTAACGTCCACCTGGCAGGACCTAGTAAACGTGTGTACCGAAGACCATGTTGCGGCCTTACAGATTTGAGCCAGGGAGGCCTGGTGATGCACTGCCCATGAAGTTCCAACTGCTCTCGTGGAGTGCGCTCTAACTTTGAACGGAGGCGGTCTCCTTCTCAAGCCATACGCTTGCATAATGACCTGTCGAATCCACTTGGCTAAAGTAGACTTTGACGCTGCCTGACCCTTTCTGGGGCCTTCCGGCAGAATAAACAAAGTATCCGTTCTGCGAATCTGAGCAGTGGCTTTTAGATAAGCTTTAACTGCTCTTACTACATCCAAAGAATGCAATAACTTTTCCTCTACCGAAGTAGGTTTGGGGAAAAAAGAAGGAAGAACCACATCTCGGTTCAAATGAAACCTCGATACCACCTTAGGAAGAAAGGCTGGATGAGGACGTAACACTACTCTGTCCTTATGGATAACCAGATATGGCTCCTTACAGGACATAGCTGCTAATTCCGATACTCTTTTAGCCGAACAAATGGCTACTAGAAAAATCAATTTCCTGGTGAGAAGCACCAAGGAAATATGCTGTAATGGTTCAAATGGTTGTTTCTGTAGAACCGACAGAACCAAGTTTAGATCCCATGGACATATGGGAATATTAACCGGAGGCCTAATACGCATCACTCCTTGTATAAAGGCTTTGACTAGTGAATGCGAAGCCAAGGGCCTTTGAAAAAATATTGACAAGGCCGAAATCTGACCCTTGATAGTACTCAAGGCAAGCTTCCTATCTACAGCCCACTGTAGGAAGTCCAGAATCCTACCTATTACGTACTTATGTGGATGCCATTTCTTGGCCTCACACCACGCGATGTACGCCTTCCAGATTCTATAGTAGATCTGCCTGGATACCGGCTTCCTGGCATTGATCATGGTAGATACCACAGCATTAGAGAGCCCTCTCTTTTTTAGAATGTGGGCTTCAATAGCCAGGCCGTCAAACCTAGGGCTGGTAAGGAAGGGTGGTATATCGGTCCTTGCGAAAGCCGGACGACGTGGGAGAGTCCAAGGACTCCCCACTGAAATTTTACAATCTCCGCGTACCACGCTCTTCGGGGCCACGCTGGAGCCACCGGAATCACTGGTTTCTTTTCTACCCTGATTCTGCGGAGTAATCGAGGTAACCATTGTGGCGGTGTGAATGCATATATCAGCTTGAACTGATCCCCAGGGAACACTAGGGCATCCGAGCCGCAAGCTAGGGGATCCCTTGTCCGAGAGACAAACCTATCCCCCTTTGCGTTGAATCTGGATGCTAGAAGATCTACATCCGATGTTCCCCACCGCTGACATATTGTCCAGAAAACCTCGGGGTGAAGGGACCCTTCCTCTGGGCCTAATTGCTGGCGACTTAGAAAGTCCGCCTTCCAATTCTCCACTCCTGGAATGAATACCGCAGATATGGCTGGGACATATTTTTCCTGCCCATTTCAGGATGTAATTTACTTCCCTCTGGGCTGCACGACTCCTGGTGCCCCCCTGATGATTGATATATGCCACTGCTGTGGCATTGTCTGATTGAATTCTGACAGGGGACCCTTGGAGTTTGGATGTCCATGCTACTAGGGCATACCGGGCTGCTCGTATCTCTAAGAGATTGATGGGCAGGGCCTTTTCTGCATCCGACCATCTGCCCTGGAGAGACTATTGCTCCAGTACTGCTCCCCAGCCTATAAGGCTGGCATCTGTAGTGACCACCTTCCAAGAAATCGGACTGAAGGATTTCCTTTTTTCCAGATTCTGGGGAACCCACCACCAACGGAGGCTCTTGCGAACGGAAGGGGACAAGGACATTGTAAGTCTAGGGCCTGAACTTTTTTGTTCCAGGCTGACAGTATGGCCCCTTGCAAATTCCTTGAATGGAATTGACCGTAGGGTACTGCTTCGAATGATGCCACCATTTTTCCCAGCAGCCTCATATACAGGCGTATGGACGGCTGTCTTTTTTGTACCCACTAAGTGGATCAAATCTTTCAAAGACAACACCTTTCCTCGAGGCAAGAATATTTTTCTCTGGCCTGAATCCAACCTTAGCCCCAAGTATTTTAGACTTTTGACTGGTTTTTAGGGCTGACTTGTCTCGGTTGATAATCCAACCGTGAGATTCCAGATACTTGATCGTCTTGTGAACGACCACGTCTAGTTTTTTCACTGAGTGGTCTATCAGCAACAAGTCATCCAGATATGCCATTATCATTACACCTTGTGTTCTTAGATTGGCCAATAAAGGGCCAGAATTTTTGTAAACACTCGTGGTGCTGTGGCCAAACCGAAGGGTAAGGCTCTGAACTGAAAATGGCGCCCTTCTACTGCAAAGCGTAGAAATTTTTGGTGGACTGGAAAGATGGGAATGTGCAAATAAGCATCTTTGATGTCGATCGTGGCTAACCAATCCTCCCCTTGTAGGGCAGTGGCCACCGATCGGATCGACTCCATCGGAAAGTCCTGATATACAGGAATTTGTATAGCCCTTTTAGAATTAATATGGGCCTCCCGACCGCGTTTGCTTCGGGACTGTAAAGAGGTTTGAGTAAAACTCGAACCCTCATTCTTCCAGGGGAACCTCCATAATTACTCCTTGGAGCAATAGTTGTTCTAGTGCCAACAGGAGGGACTCTCTCTTCCGGGGATCCCCTGGCACGTTTGACCTCAAAATGGGAAGGAGGAGAGTCTTTTAACTCCAAACTGTATCCCAAACCTACTGCGGAGAGCACCTATCTGTCTTGATCGTGTCCCGCCAGGTCTCTTTGCGAACAAACTGGAGTCCTCCCCCCACCCGACTGAGTGGGGGCTTCAATGAATTTAACTTTGGGGGAGGTTTTGTACCTCCCCTGACCCAGGGTTTCTCATTACCCTGCTACTGTCCCTGTTTTTTTACCCCCGGGATTTGACCGAGGAGGCCGTCGGAACTGTTACACAGCCGATGCCCCAGGGACTGGAGAAGCAGGCCTCTTAAAGAGGGACCTCTAACTCTGCTTTTAACCGGTAAGAGCGTATTTTTACCGCTGGAAATTTTCTGGATATATTTGTCCAGGTTTTCCCTGAATAAGCGTTCACCATGAAATGGGACGCTAACCAGCCATTCTTTACAGGGAGCTTCAGCAGACCAGTTTTTGAGCCATAGGAGCCTACGCATATGTACTATAGACAGCGTAAGGCGGGAGGCCTGATGGACTGAATCCTCTATGGCGTCAACCGCAAAGCCTAAGGCTCTAGGTAGATCAGCTAGGGCAAAGCCTGCTGATCTGTCAAGTCCCTCAAGACCTGTTTCAACTGATCCTTCACTGCTTAGCAGACCCCAATAGCTGCTACTGCTGGTTGTATCACCAAGCAGATTTTCATAAGGACTCCAATCTTTTATCTATTGGGTTCTTGAACATTTGGACATTATCCACTGGACATGTCAGTGATTTATACATACAAGAGATGGCTGCGTCCACTGTAGGGACCTTCCATTTTTTTTTTTTTTTTTTTGATGAACTTATCCTCCATGGGATAGACCACCGGAAATCTCTTGGGGGAATAAATATTTTCTCAGGACGTTCCCAATCCTGGTAAATGAGCCCTTTCAGTAAAGGGTGAAGTGGAAAAGAACAAACAGTCTGGGGGCTTCTAGCGACCCCAACGAGGATACAGTAGTGGTTGATGGTTCCGCAAGGTGCATTTTTAAATGCTGATCGGACCATGTTAGTCAGAGACTGAACCCATAATCTTTCAGCTTAAGATGCTGAGAAAAGGTTCCCCCACTGTTGATTCCTCTATAACAGAATCAACCTCATCCTGATCCCCTTCAGGCAGGTCGATCCCTGTATGGGACTGTTGCTCTGCTAACAGGCACTCTGAAGGAGGAGACGGAGATCGGGCGTGCTTTCCCTGACAGGGAGGCAGCGATAAATGTTGACAATCTCTCTCTAATCCTCCCAGAGCTGAGGAAAAAACCTCCTCTGTTACATACACAGGAGCAGGTGAACTGAGGACAGCCACAGTACCAAGTACCCTGCGGGGTCTCTACGGTCACTTACCTCTGAACTTCAGGGGAGACTGGTGCAGCAGGAGTATGCCCAAGATCCTCCGAGCCCGATGAGACCCCCTTCGCTTCCTGGAAGATTCAGTTCCGGAGCTTCTGGACGGCATATTCCTAAGCCTAAAGCTGAGGTATTCCAGCCGTAATACACCACTTTTACTGAGAATAGTCTAGCACAATTGCTGCTATATCACAGTTGGTGTCTACCAATGTGCCTTTCTAGGGGATGCCTGTATCAACCGCTTGCTGTATGCCTTTAAATGTTGCCAGCTCTGTCTCTGTACTTCATAGCCAGCTCACTACAATATTGTGTTTTTTTTAAACTGCTGGGACGCCCGCACATGCGCAGAAGCGCTGCGGCGCGCACAGAGCGTCATCCCCCAGGCTCCGCCCCCTTTCCCGGCTCACCTCTATATATAGAGGCGCGTGCACGCGCGCGGGCACGTGCGCCTTCGGCGCTAATTTCAAATATGGTAACAAGGGACAGGAGCCAGGGCCCCTCTTTGCCGCAGGCCGGGGGATGGACGAGCACTGCAACATGGCAGAGGAAGCAGTTTCCTATAAGAGAACTCACCATCTGCCTGGACTTTGCTCTGCTGAGAAGAAGCTAGTCCACATGACAAGAAAACATTCCACAGCGGCCTCTAGTGGACAAACACAGGTACCGCAGTCTAATATATTAAATATATATAAATTTTTTTTTTTTTTTTTTTCTTGACCACCATTAAAAATTATTACATTTTTTTAGTAGTTACAGGCATGCACAGAATTTTGCGGGAATACCATTAGGTAACAGACAGAAAGACAAATTAGGCTTGGGGGTCCCCCAATAGAACCAAGTTCCTGGGGGCCCCCACTTACCCGTTCCCCGCCGCAGGACTTTGTTTGGTCCACAAAAGCCCAAACTTCACCTATCACGGCAGGCATTGTAATCAAACCTTCAGGGACCGGGTTCCCAAGGATTCCACTCCCCTGGACCTGTATAGCACCCTGCACAGAAAACATCTTGGTCGTGGGTATGACCAGAGCTCTGGATCCCAGGGTCCAGCTCTCCTAAGAGAAGCATTACAGGCAAAACCTTGCTCTTCTCTGCAAGGCCCGGGTACCGACCGTTTAGCTATGAAGCTTTTTTGGTCGGATCCGGAATAGCTTACTGAGGCCCAAAAGAACCTGTACGCAAGCTCAGTGAAAAACACATGTTTCTTCTTGGCCAACACCTTAGACACTGGCAAAAAACTGAGGTGCTCCCGGATGGGAGGGGCTTATATAGGGGAGGGTACTTCCGGTTTTGGAAGTTGCCAGTGCCAGCACCTGACGGTATCTATATAACCCATTAGTAATGACTATGTCGCTCTGTGTCCCGTGATGTACGAGAAAGAAAACATGGTAAACACGTGGCAGTAACACTAGTAATACTTACAAAATATACATGATGACACCAAGAGACCACATATCACATGACTTGTCATATTTTTCAGGGCCTAAAACTTCAGGTGCTGTAAAAGGGAAAATTGCAAAAAACACAATGTCAACAAAGCATGTGATGCCAACACACACAAATTGTAATTACAACTATATATTTTTAATTGCAGCTTGCTTTCATTGCACAGGACGACTCTTTTACAGGTACCTAAATGGTTGAAGGTGGTATCAAACCAAAACCCCTGGTGCTGGATCTCTAAGAAAAAGGGAAGATATCCACTGTCCCCGCAATCTGGAAGAGTACTAGAACCTGTTTTACACCCAAACACTATGCAAATTAGTTTAAAAGCGCCATCTCAAAAGACAAGCCCCCTGATTGCACTTTGTTGGGTCTGGGTTTTTCTTGCCTCCCCAGGTCCTGAGCTGGGCGCTTATTGCTGCTGCCTCTGGGTATTCAGCATCTGGTAGTCTGACCTAGCCGTTGGTAAGTATTGGGGGGCCTTGTGCCTCAGACCCCCTTGACCATTTGTCACAATACCATCATTGTGAAGATACCCATTTGGTTTTTCATACTTTTTTTACAGATGTAATACACACGCATCTACCTCTGATGAAGTGAGCATGGTCTTGCGAAACACATAGGGTCACTTGTTTCTATGCCTGTGTATATTGCTTTGTACATCTATACTGCTATATGTGTAATGATACTGTTTTACACTGTATGTATCGGCCAATTCAAAAATATGCCCTTGTTCTAGGATGGGGTATAATGCCCGCATCCCTGGATCAAACAAGCTATAAAGGAAAGTTTTCAGCCTTTCTAATAATGTATTTTTTATAAATTACTGCTTATTTTTGGAGAGTCCTTGCCCTACAAAGTTACAGAGGAGGTCTAGGGCTGGAATTATTGCTCTCGCTCTAACGATTGCGGCGATACCTCACTTGTGTTTGAACACCGTTTTCATATGCGGGCACTACTCGTGTATGTGTTTGCTTCTGCGAGCGAGCTCGTCATTTTCTTATTTATTTTACTTGATTTTAATTTATTTTTACACTGTTTATTTTTATTTTATTTTTATTTTTTTTAATCACTTTTATTCCTATTACAAGGAATGTAAACATCCCTTGTAATAGAAAAAAGCATGACAGGTCCTCTTAAATATGAGATCTGGGGTCAAAAAGACCCCAGATCTCATATTTAGACTAAAATGCAATTAAAAAATAAATAAAAATTGTCATTTGAAAAAATAAAATAAAAATTGCCTTTAAGACGTTTGGGCGGAAGTGACGTTTTGACGTTGCTTCCGCCCTGCTATGGTATGGAGACGGGTGGGGGCCATCTTCCCCTCACTCGTCTCCATACCCAGCTAGGAAGAGGACCCGATCGCCCCCGCCGCTACTGACGGCTCCGGTAAGCGGCGGAGGGCGCGGGAGAGGGGGACCCTCTCCCGCCGCCGATAACGGTGATCTTGCGGCGAACCCGCCACAGAGACCACCATTATCATTTATAGGACCGGCGCCTGAAGAGGTGATACACGGTTGTGGCAGCAGCTGCTGCCGTTACGAGATATCCCTCTTCAAAAAGAGGATGTATATAGTCGTGCGCAGGTCCTTAAGTGGTTAAAAAGAGGTTCAACGTGCCCTGTACTGAACCAGACCTATAGCTCTGTTCAACTGCCTGCATGACAGACGAGCAGATAAGTGGGCCAGTCGTTGTACTGATTAAATCTTTGTGCAGCAATGGACAGAGCGGTCTATAATACCAGGAACAGATAGATAAATGTGTTTTTGTGGCATTGACCCAAAATAATGGTTCTGAATTTTCTTGACTAAAAGATGACAGACCACCATCTTAAGTTATTTCCCCACATTAGAGCCATTTAGCTATTGTGCCCCCTTCCCTCTACATTCCTCTTGCCACTACTTGTCTTAGGAAACTGCTCTGAGCTGAGACAAGCTACCATTATGAAGAAGAAAACTCCTTTTTAGCTCTGGTCAGATGTGTCACGGCATGTTGGACCTCATAGTTAGGGTTAGAAAGCACCTAGCAAAATTGGCCGTGTACTACATGTACAGGAGAGCGACTGAAGAGCTTGGATTGTCTAACAACCATGCTTCGATTTGACAAAAGTGGCAAGAAATAGATTGTACATCACCAAATGGTCAGCCAACCCTGAAATGCTGTAAAGCCCTCAGACAAGTTTTTAAACTTACAAAAAGCAACTATAAAAATGTTTTTTCTTTTATACCCAAATAAGCAAACCTGAAAGAGCTGACTTTAAATTCTAACCAACGCCACACATTATATTTACATACCACAACAGAATAAAATGCATTTTCAGTTTTTAACACCATAAATCAGACATGAAAAAATACATGAGCAAAAAATGTATGATGATGACTTAAAGAACAATTGAAACGCTTACTAAAAGAGGCTCACTGTGCCAGGACTAGACCTCTTCTGCTATTAACTGCAACTTCTGCTCTCAGCCTCTACAATACTTGCCAATTTGCCACACTGACAAGCTTTTCCTCTGAATCACTTTCCCTTTAGTCTACAATAACTTCTTTCAATGATCTGCACTGCTCTCTTCAAACTACACAACTCTGTGTACTCAACATTCATACTAGCCTGGTGTCCTTCCCATTTCAGCACCCTGCTTGCTACAATAAGCCCAAATCTAGGCCACATCACCTTTGGGCCCATTACACATACACATTCTAAGCTCACTCTGCTTCCTCTGACCTGTATTGCTAGTCTGTCACAGTGACTGGAAGCTGAAGGGTACAGGGATAGGAAATGTAGTATACAGGGCAGAAGAGCACACAAGGACAGGAGCTCTTTAGCAACTAGTGCAGTAAGGTCACCAAGCTCTTACACGTCATTTTAAGAGCAGTAGCATTAAAACAAAAAGTTTGAGGCAAAATGATAAAAGAAAAATAGATCTTTAGACATTAATAAATCTAGACTTCTGGGTCCTAGAGGAGAAATGTGCTTAAAAATGTTGCCGTTATATATTCTGCCTGTGGGTATTAAAAATAGCATTGCTTATAAAATGTATTTATTCCTCTACTAGTACTACCAGCTAATACTTCTACTACTGCCTACAGCTAAGCACAAAGTACAGTAAATAATAAAGATAGGTTTAAGCAAAAAAAATTAGATTGTAACAGTCTGACTACCTTTTTTTTTTTTTTGCTGAGGTAAAATGTGATATGAAGGAAGAGAGAAAAGGCAACAGGTTTAATGATTCAGCTGAAAATACTTACCCACATAATACGGTGTGTAACATGGTGTTGCCAAAGAGTTATGCGATGTTGTTTCTTTAGCAAAGCCGAAATCTGTGAGTTTTAACACAGTATTTGGTCTTTTGGATGTGTATAAAAGATTTTCTGGCTGCAGTGAAAACAAACCGTTACAAAAGAAATCATCATCCATTAGCAAACATCCTGTAAAAAATGTATTTTAGAAAAAGTGAACACAATCCTATGTAAATAAAGATCTTAAAAAAAAAAAAAAAAAAAAAAAAAAAAAAAAAAAAGGGAAACCCTAAAAGTAGTAGAACTAAAAGGCAAAACATTTTGTTTTAATTTTGTATGGAGTAAGGAAGCCCATACATTATGATACGATTGCCCCATCTACACATTCGATGTGGATGGGGGAATTACTCCCACTGAACTTTTATGTTCTGAGAGTGGGGAGACACTTCTCCCCCCCCCCCCCCCCTTCGGCTGTCAGAATACACTGATCAGTGCTGCCAGCTATAGCAGGCGGCACTAATCAAATGGGAAAAGCCAAGACCGGATGGTGGATAGGTAGAGAAACTCCTGTACAACCAGCCTACCCATAGATGGAACACAATTCGGCTGGTCACTGATGAATCTGCCAAATTTTGTTCCATGTATGGCCACCTTAACGAAGAGTGGAGCCTCTGCCATTTTTTATTTGCCATCCGAATTCCATTTTCTTCCTGTCCTCTTTATTTCTGTTCTGGTGACAAACCAAAAATTTGTGATTCTCTTACTTTGATATGGTTAACAGGATAGATAAAGAGGGTGAACTTTCCTGATGGGCACACTCAGCAATAACAACCTAGATGATGTTCTAATACCTCTCCACTCTATTCAAAACTTCAAAAGTTTTGCCATCAGTTATACTTTAAGCAACAGTTAATTTTCAGAGTCACTTTAGTCTTATACACCTTCAACCTTCTAAATTCCTATACGTTTGCTTAAAACTGAAGGTATAAAAAAAAAAAAAGAGGGAGTAAATAAGGTAAAACAAATTCCATTGCCTTTTCCTGAATGTACTGCTTATGTCAAAGTCCTAAGAGCCAACACTCCTACCCCATATAAAACATCACTGCTCACATGTTTTGACTGATTTTGGTCA
The DNA here is from genome assembly GCA_029206835.1 of Rana muscosa. Lineage (NCBI taxonomy): Eukaryota > Metazoa > Chordata > Amphibia > Anura > Ranidae > Rana > Rana muscosa. Next base: position 397,833,312 of record CM055117.1, on the reverse strand, counting down.
TAGCCAAAACCTCTGCTCTACTTACTACCTGCTTCAAGGCGACACTAGACACTCAATTTTTATTGCATCAGCCATTTTAAAGTATCCAGTATACCATGTTTTTTTTTTTTCTTGCTATTCTTTTCAGGCATCTTTTTGGGTCTGACACTATGGGCGGTTTAACAGGCGAGTAATTTACCTCCACTTTTTAGAAATCCACGTTCAATTCAACTTTATTAGCGATTAGCTGTCACTCATACCATAGAGATGAGGAGGTAACTCTGGGGAGTTTACTTCCAATTCATAGCCCTCACTGTGAAAACAGTTTCTCTAGTAATCAAGATTCAGAAACAATTAAAGGGATACTAAAGCTAAAAACGTTTAACCTTTCTGCATCCTTTTGCATCAAGGTAATAAACATTTTCTATTCCTCTGTCCTCCCCTTTCCCTGTGTGAAGGGGAAGAGAGGGAAGAATAGATCCAGTGCTGTGCCTGGCTACATCTCTTCTACCCTCTCTTCACACAGGACTTGAGCAGCAGCAGGAGCCATTGGCTCCTGCTGCTGTCAATCAAATGCAGTAGGGAGGAAGTGAGGGGAGGGGCTAAGTCCCGCCATGTATGTCTATGAATTGCGGCTCCATAGACAAAGCTCAGGAGCGAGCGGACACTGTCACTCCACAGGAAACGGCTTGTTATGGGGGGACACTAAAAAGAGGAGAAGCCAAGATTGTCGTCAGGGGACCGGTGAAGAGGAAGATCGGGGCCACTCCGTGCAATACCACTACAGAGCAGGCAAGTAGAACAGGTTTGTTATTTTAATTTTAAAAAAATTGGACTTTAGTAAATACTTTAACAGGGTTCAAAATTTAAAGTCCTGAGCTACTAGCCAGGCCTTAAGAGTTGCTTGCCACCAGTTGCCCTACTCTGCCTCCAGGGGCAGGGAGGCTGAGAGTTTTTTTTACCTTAATACAGAGAATGCATTAAGGTAAAAAATAAAAAAAAAAGACTCCAGCCTTTTCAAACCACTTTAATAAACAGAATTAAAGTGGTTGTAAACCCTTACAGACCACTTTTTACTACAGGTAAGTCTATAATAAGGCTTACCTGTAGCTACCCCGAAAATATCCTCTGTATCAGCATGTGCAGACGTCATCGGCACATGCGCACTGAACCAATGGTTCGTGCCGTTGCTTCAGCTAGTGTGCCGTTACCGGCGGCTCCCACACGCTAGCGCAGGAGTGATGTTATCGCAGCCCTGGCCAATCACAGCGCCGAAGCCCACGAAACCCGGAAGTACCTGTACCTGAGAGTCATGTCGCCGGCCGGAACGGTGTCCGGGGACCACCACAGGGGCTTCAATCTAAGGTGAGTATTTCATGATCTCATACATAATACATTTCATTTGTGTATATCACGCTGACATACAAACCATATATCAAATAGCAGCCAGCACAACACTAGGACAAATGTAAACCAAGGAATACGTGAAAAATAAAATAAAATTTTGTGCAGCGCTCAAAAATTCATGATGAGAGACAGATAGGAGATTATCTATATCTATACACACACACACACACACACGAGTGAAATGACCACAAAATTAATTGAAAACAGTGAAAAGTGATGTGAAATTCACACCCAAAAAAAAGTCAGTGTTCCATCATATAGGAGGTTTTTAAACCATGAATACAGTCCGTGGATAAACAGTGAAAAAATTATATAGCCAAAAAGGAGATTCCACGTGCCATCAGTGTTGGAGTGGAGACACAGACAATGAAATCACCACCAGTTAGTAAGGAGGCTTACCAGAGTAAGAAGACTCAAATGGGCATATGCTCAATGAGTCAACAAGGCATGTGGTGTAAACACCAATGTATGGGACCTCCACATCTGGGCTCCAGATCAGGATGGAAGATGGTCCAATTGGTCAGGCGATATCACAGAGGAGCAGTCCTCAGAAGCAGCCAACTTGTCAGGCCAAATCCTCTCAAATGTTCAAAATAGTATGACCTCCACCGTATACTCCTCTGCTCCTCTTCAGCTTGTATACCGATACCGGCCACTATCGGGACCTTACACACGAACCACAGAAGCTGGGAGCCGCATGCCAACAATGGGCTGAAGGACCTGTGGTGACATCACAATCATTTCAGAATGAGCTAGTATGCTATGCATACTAGCTCATTATGCCTTTGTCTTGCAGTTTTTTTTCCTTTTTTGTGGGTTTACAACCACTTTAAGTCGAATGCTGGTCTTTAAACTTTAAAATTACCTAACTTGCTTGGCAGTTTTTTATTTTATGTTAACCTCTTCACACCGGTGGCCCTTTAGGAGGTTTATGATGGCAGAAGGCGGAACAGAGCTTAAGAGCACATGACCACCGTGATTGGCTATCACGTGATTCGAAAACTCCCAAATCACAAGCAGCAATTGGGAGCTTTCAGTTAGGCACCCAACCTCTTCACAGGTCCCAGAAGATTGCCTAGCAATTCACAGTGTGGCTCACACATGCACAGTTCGCGCCCAGCTGTGAAGCCACAGTCGGGCCGCCCACAGTTACAATGCTGGCACCGCAGAGAGGGGGAAAGGAACGGGGCTTTGTTAGCCCGCATTGCTGGACTGTGGAACAGGTGAGTGTCCGATTATTAAAAGTCAGCAGCTACACTTTTTTATAGCTGCTGAGACTTTTAAATGGATGGAACTCCGCTTTAATTATTTACAATGAATTATAAATCAACACAGCCATCTAAATGCAAGTATAATCACATAAGCCATAAAAAATGAGAGAAAGGGAGGTAAAAAAAAAAAAAAAAATTACATTTAAAGTAAAATGTTGCCTTTAAAGCAGTAGTAAACTTGAATTTTCCTCTGCAAGGCAATGTTATAATGTGCTACTATGCATCGCATACTAAAAAAAACTTAAAACGAATTCCTTCAGCGGCGCGCTGACATGGCTTCCATCTTCACCCGGTCTTACTCCTGGGCTTGCCGGCTCCGGTCCTTTGAATAGCCAAGCCACAATGGTGTCACTCCTGCCATTTATGGTACATGGCTCTAAAGGAACGGCATGGGTATGCCGTTCCTCCAGAACGCATGCACCAGTGACGTCATCAGCAGCTTCACAAGTAAATATCTCCAAAACGGTGGACATTTAGGAGATATTTACAGTACCTGCAGGCAAGCCTCATTATAGGCTTACCCGTAGGTAAAAACAAACAAAAGGCCTTTACCACCACTTTAAAATACTTCTCTTGACCATTCAGGGAAAAGTGACAGTGTCCCTGTAAAGTCCCCAAACTACCCCACCCACTTATACCCACCTTCCCAATGATCCCTTCTACTCTCCTGGTCATGTGACAATGCTCAGGCATACACTCCACTCTGCTGAACGAAGCCGCAAGGGTGTGAAGGAAAATTTAGGAAAATGCAGGTGGAAAAAAAAAGGGGCATCAATGTAATTCCATTTACTTTGTGCTTCATAGACAAAAGCATAGGTTCACTTAAGAAGAAAAAAAAAAAAAAAACCCACTCCTTTAATTGTTGCATTTTTGGTGGGGCCTCAAGCAAGTGCCTACTCCAAAATAGATGAATGCATGCAAAATAATTCAAGAATACATTGCAACAAAAAGAAAATTACTAGAGCGGTGAAGTACTGAGATTCAACTGATTCATCGTTGTTTGCAATTGCAAGAAGAACTGCACAGGAAAATGATCATGTAGTAAGGTAAAAAGTCATCCAGATCATGTTTGCGTTGACCTGGAGAGAGGAGGAGAGAATCCAAATGTTTTCACTCTTACTGAATTTGCCACGCTAGGCTAAAAAGGTAATAAAAGCAAAAAAACAAAATTTACCCAAGTATAGTGCACAACAACAAATGCGATTCTATCTAAAAAGTAAAAATTTAGAACAAAGTTGAATTCTAAAAAACACATCAAGATTACAAGACAAAAATTAACATATCATATATTTTTAGTAAGAGACACATACCTTCACATCTCTGTGGGCAATATTGATTGCATGTAAATATTGTATGGCCTCTCCAATGCTTTTCATGATGTCGGAAGCCTCTGAAATAGATAATAAAATACCAATAACAGGAACGCACAAATCCTATCGCCCGACACCTGGGACATGCAGTTCCAGGGGCTGGGCAGATGTTTTTTTACATTTAGTAATGCTGTGGGATAAGCAGCAGGGTTTACCATTTCTTTTTTGGGGGCGAGTTTTGGCCATGCAAACCGACAAGTAGAACTTGTGGGCTACTTTTCCCACATCAAAGATTGCAAAAGTCACCACTCATCGGCACGACCTAACCACACCCCCCTGACTGGGTGAACCTGCGGCAACCCGTAAGCTAGGGGGAACTCAAGAGCCCACACACCAAAACAGGGGAGTCCTTTTTTATGATACACCCGTGTGCCTTCTTGTGCGTTTCCAATTTAGTTCTGAGCATGCGTTTCTCCTTTGCAAATCCTGTATGACAGGCTGGGGAAAGAAGAAAGCAGGATGTGGTATGTAAAGAGTCCCGATCTGAGACCAAACTCAGAGACAAAAGGAGGCAGCGGGTGAAAGACTCCTGGGTGAGTGTCCTCCTCTGACACATGTGCCTGGCTGGGGAAGGTGGCTGATAGAACATGACACTGCTGTATATCTAGGTTGTCACCCTCTGATATGTGTCTGATAGAACATGGCACCAGTTAAATCTAGGCTGCCTCATCTTCTGTGGATCTTTATTTTACCAACTGAAAGTGGTTGTAAAAAGGTAATTATTTTTTTAAATAAACATCTATATATATACCTGCTCTGTGTAATGGAATTTAAAAAATAAATAAATACTGCGCTGTGTACAAAAAATTAGCTGCCAACAAAGCTGTAGACAAAAAGCAAATTTGGAAATATGAAATACCGGTACGTGTAAATAAAAGTAAAATGTTTAAACCACATGATGCCAGCTTTATTGACCGGTGGTTTGCAAAGTCAGAAAAAATAACCAAAACTGTAAATCAAATCCTTGCCATCTGGCACTTAACAGAAGACTGCTCTCTATACGGTGCATGGCTGGTCACATATTCTCCCCCTCTTCTCAAGCCCCTGCGGCTGAGCACTTGACCTAACCATACAGTGCATGCGGAGGAGGGCATCTGCGTTATTTTGGAACTTTCCCGGCCTGTGCTCCACCATAAACTTAAAATGGTTGTAAAGCCAGGAACCACCTTGTCACGCGGCCATTCTTCTCCCTGTTGTCACACATCCACTTTAGGGGAGCATGGTCGGTGACGAGCTTAAAATGACCTTCCCAGTAGGTAATACCTCAGGAAGTCTAAAGGCCCATTTAATTGTGAGACACTCCTTTTCTACGATGGCATAGTTATTTTCGTGTTGGTTTAGCTTCCGACTCAGGTATACAACTGGGTGCTCCTCACCATCCCTCTTCTGTGACAGTACAGCCCCCAGGCCCACCTCAGAGGCGTCCGTCTGTACGACAAACTCCTTGCTGAAGTCCGGGGTCACTAGTACTGGTAATGCACAAAGGGCCTGTTTTAATTTCTGAAACGCCTCCTCTGCCTCAGGGTTCCATTTGACCATGACCAACCCTCTACCCTTCGTCAGGTCGGTCAGAGGGGCGGCCATGGTGGCAAAGTTGGGTATGAACCGTCTGTAAATACCCGGTAATGCCCAGGAAGGCCCTCACTTGTTTTTTATTCATCGGTTGGGGCCATTTTTGAATAGCCTCAACCTTATTGGTCTGCGGTTTGACGACTCCCCGGCCAATAACGTACCATTTAAGGTACTTGGCCTCCTCCCGGCCTATGGCACACTTTTTTGGGTTGGCCATGAGGCCTGCTTTCCTAGGGGAATCGATTACTGCTTGTACCCAGAGCAGGTGCGATTCCCATGTTGGACCACGTTGGTCAGTCCGGGAAGGGTGAGAAAAAGTCTCTATTCTTATGCACAAACGCCCCAACGTCACTTTATTGTGTCGCGGACGGGGAATCCGTGATGGGGATGTCAGGTGTCACGGATGCCGGGTCTGGTGGAGGCGGGGATGTGGCCAGTAAAGTCTCTCGGTCCTTCCAGGGCTTTAGGAGATTCACATGGTAAATTTGGTGTGGTTTCCTTTTCCCTGGCTGGTAGACTTTGTAGTTTACCTCCTCCAACCTTTCGACAACCTCTAAGGGACCCTGCCACTTGGCTAGAAACTTACTTTCCACCGTGGGAACCAGTACCAACACTCTGTTCCCAGGGCTAAAAGTATGGACCCAGACCATGGCACCCCGGTCATAGACCCTCCTCTGGGCCTCCAGGGCTGGCGCCATATGTTCTTGCACCAGGGGCAAGACAGCTGCGATGCGATCCTGCATCAAGGAGACATGCTCTATGATGCTCCTATATGGGTTGACCTCTCCTTCCCACGTTTCTTTGGCAACATCCAGCAGGCCCCTGGGATGTCTACCATACAAGAGCTCAAAGGGGGAATAGCCTGTGGATGCCTGCGGAACCTCTCGTATGGCAAACATGAGATATGGTAGCAAAAAGTCCCAGTTTCTCCCATCTTTGTCAACCACCTTTTTCCAGCATAATTTTCAAAGTTTTATTAAATCTTTCGACCAGACCATCTGTTTGGGGGTGGTAGAAAGAGGTTCGGAGATGGGAGATTTTGTATAATCTACACAGTTCCTTGGTAACCCTGGAAATAAATGGGGTGCCCTGATCGGTTAAGACCTGTTTTGGGATCCCCACTCGACTAAACACCTGGACCAATTCCTTGGTGATAGCCTTAGCGGAGGTGTTGCGCAAGGGTATGGTCTCACGATAGCGCGTGGCATAGTCCAGGATCACCAGAATATGCTGGTGACCTCGGGCATATTTCACAACCGGCCCCACCAGGTCCATACCAATCCTCTCTAAGGGGACCTCGATTATTGGTAGAGGGACAAGGGGGCTGCGAAAATGGGGCGACGGTGCCGACATTTGGCACTCGGGGCACGATTCGCAGTACTCCTTGACATCTGCATGCAACCCGGGCCAGAAAAATCTCTGGCCGATTCTCTCCCTGGTTTTTTCAACACCGAGATGCGCCCCCCCCCCCCATTACATAACCATGGGCCAGGTCTAGCACCACCCTGCGGAAGGGTTTGGGAACTAGTAGCTGTTCTACCTCGTCCTCTCCATGTTTTATCACTCGATACAATAAATTGTGTTTAATTGCCATGTATGGGAAAGACACCACCCAATTAGGATCCACTGGTTCCCCATCCAACATTTTAACGTTTTCCCTGGCTCTCATGAGGGTGGCCTCTCGAAGTTGCTCGGTACAGAAATCCTCCCTCCTGACCTCCAAGTCGGGTACCACATTTTGGCTACTTCTCAATGTCAGGGTCAGAGGGGGTCTCCTGTTTGTTACCCTCAGGCTGGGAGCTAGCTTCCAGGTCCCCCGGATCCCCAGCCATGACAGGGAAAGAAAGGAGGATCTTTGGCTTCCTCGGTCCCACCAACAGCATGCCCGTCCCTTTGGCAAAAAGGGTCTGGTGAGAGTTCCCGTGCTTCTCCAGCAGGGGGAGCTCGATCTACCAGCCTCCCTTTTCTCTCCCATAAATTCCAAAAATGTGGAAAATCTCTTTCCACTAAAGCTTAATGAAGCAGTGAAGGTACCACCACTACTGAATGTGTTACACTGCCCCAGGGGGTATCAACCTCAACCACCGCTGTCTTGTACTCTCGAGTGTCCCCATGGATGCAAATTACCCCAATAGTACTGGGGTGTTTTATGGGGTTTACACAATCATTCCTTACTAGGGTCACCACACTACCAGGAGTCTAGCAGGGCTGTCAGTGGTTTCTCCATCCACTGAAATAACACATCTGTTTTTCAATGCGACTCTGATATGATGCAGTACATGCGAACTGTGCAAACAGAGAAATGCGTCTTTTCAAACAAGCATAATCGCATTGCAAGGTTCATGATTTATAGGACAGTTTGCAGCAATATGCCCCAAAGCATGGCAACGAAAACATTATATATGTTCTACCCCCAGTCCTCTTAATGGTCCCACAGACCTTCCTGGCTTCTTTGGCCAGTCTCCCGGTCTAGGGCCCACAGTCTAATCAGCTGTAACAACAGTCTTACCAGAATCGCTGGGAGATCTTGCACCCCTAGACACACCTAAGTGGGGCGTAGATGGATTCACCAAGTCCTCAGTAGCAATGTACATCTCCACTAGGTTGGGCTGCAGTTTTGGGGTCGCCCTGTCCGACCCACTTCCTCAGAGCAGCAGGGAGCGCACGCAGATACCGGTCCATTACCACACGCTCCACGATCTGCGGGCCTGTCAAGGTCTCTGGCTGCAACCACTTCTTGGTGAGGTGGATCAGGTCAAACATTTGTGAACAGGGTGGCTTGTTGCTGGAGTAGGACCACTGATGCACCTGCTGGGCCCGGATTGCCATGGTGACAACCAAGCGTGCAAGTATCTCTGTCTTTAGAGTCTCATAGTCCTGGGCCTGATCGGGTTCTAGGACAAAATAGGCCCTTTGGGCTTCTCCTGTTAGAAATGGGGCCAAGAGACCCACCCACTGCTCTTATTGCCACCCTTCACAGTCAGCAACTCTCTCAAAAGTCGCAAGGTATGCCTCAACATCATCAGCAGATGTAATTTTTTGTAGGTGGTAGGATTCACGTACCATCTTTGCTTCCAGTGGCACAGGAGGTGTGGACTCCTTTTCAGTTCCACTAGAGCCTCTGCGAACTTCCGGTTCATCTCCCGCTGGGCCGCCTGTTGTGCTGCAGCGGCCTCTGCGACTTGGCGGTACATTTCTTGGTGGCCCACCTGTTGTGCTGCCGCACCCTCTGCGACTTTCCGGCTCATCTCCTGCTGAGCCTCCCGTTGTGTTTCAGCGGCCTCTGCGACTTGGCGGTTGGTTTCCCGCTGAGCTGCATTGGCCTGTAGCAGGGCCTTTAACATTTCCTCCATCTTCAGAAAGTGCCCGCTGAATCCACCACGTGTGGGAGATTAGCTCGTGGGGATCACCTTTTCTGTGAATGAAGGTTAGCGTACAGGCAGTTTCTTTAAAATCTGGCGCATGCCAGCTTTATTGACAGGTGGTTTGCAAAGTCAGAAAAAAATAACCAAACAGTAAATCAAATGCTTGCCGTCCGGCGCTAAACTAAACAGAAGACTGCTCTCTATACGGTGCGGGGCTGGTCCCTGTCACCCACAAAACATGAAGCAAAGCAAACCTTTTCTTTTAATCCAAACAAACAGCGCTCCTCTCACTCAGATTCCCTTCGGAGTCTCAGGCCAGAGCCCTGCTGTGCTCTATTCCTGGTCTTTTAATGTCTGAGTGTGGACTCTAGCGGACCAGAACATCCGGACCGGAACCCAGCCTGCCACAGAGGCTGGAATAACCGGGCCCGGACTCTGGTTCAAACTCTTGCAGTGGAACGAATGCGAGGCGAAATGTACCTATATTATATATATATATATATACATACATACATACATACATACACACACACACACATATATATATATATATATATATATATATATATATATATTACACACATATACGTGTGTGTGTGTGTGTGTGTGTGTGTGTGTGTGTGTGTGTGTGTGTGTGTGTGTGTGTGTGTATATACATATATATATATACACATACATACATACACACATATATACACATATATACACATACACACATATACACACATACATACATACACATATACATATCTATCTCGCCGATACCGATTACCGATACTTTTTTTTCAATGTCATGTGACAGTTTGAAAGATGGGGACTGATAGGTGGCACTTGTGGGCAGTGATGGGTGGCACTTGTGGGCAGTGATAGATGGCAGTGCCCATAAGTGCCACCTGATAGGTGGCACTGGTAGATGGCACTGAGATAGGTAGCACTTGTGGGTACTGATAGGTGATTGGCACTGAAATGCTGCGGAGGAGGGGGGGGGGGGGAATGACAGGATTTAAAAAAAAAAAAACTGCTGCAACGCCCATCTTGGTACACCCTGCACTCGGCTGCAGTAAGCAGCAGCAGACATCTTGTTACAACCAGCCCAAGCTATATGGGCTGGGTGTAACAAGATGTCTGCTGCTGCGTACTGCAGCCGCTGACGGCGACCGAATGTGACAGCACCAGTCACCGATCCTGACGCGGCTGCGCCCTGAACCCCTGCCAGCTTACCAGGTTCAACTGCAGGTGAGGGACTCGCTCTCCGCCCGCAGACTCCGTCCGACTGTGCCCGCCCTCTCCAGCCAGCACTTTGCTCTCCCGCCCTCCCCCCCTCTCCGGCCAGACTCCACCCGCACTCCTCCCACCCTCTCCGGGCAGACTCCGCCCACACTCCCCCGCCCTCTCTAGCCACTGACTCCTCCCGCCCTCTCCGGCCACAAAAAATAAATAAAAAAGTATCGGGTAAAGCATCTGCGTGAGTACAAGTACTCGCGCAAGTGCTTGGTATCGGTATCTATATACATATATACACACACACACACACACACACACACACACACACACACACACATACACACACACCCACACATTTATTACAGGTAGAATTTATAATTATCTAGTGTTTCACTTGCCAATTTTCACGTGGGGTTATTTGAGAAAATTGGATGAGTTTCACATTTACATACTGGATTTTCTACATTTAATCATGTGGTTTAAACATTTTACTTCTACTGTGCAATGGAATTGCACAGAGCAACTCCAAATTTCTGTGTGTCAGGTCCCCCGCTGGCACGCCTGACTCCTCTATGTCCAGTGTCCCCACGGGAAGCCACTTTCCATGGAGGCACGTGCTCACTCCCGAGCCCTGTTGCCGAGTCCATTGACACAGACAGTGGGACCTAGCCCTGCCCCCTAGTTTTGATTGACAGAAGAAAAAGCCAATGATGCCCCAGCAAAGCCAGTGAGGCTAGAAAGTGAGGCAAGAGAAGAGAAGGAGATGTAAGATGTAAAAAACAGCAAAGCTGAACAGTACCGCCTAGGGGGCGGTCCTACTGGCTATAACCCCTCACACCGCATCCAGCACCTCAGTTTGTCAAAAAGCAGTACAAACATAAATAGGAGGGGTGGGTGCTGTGTCCGTCAATGACCTTCAGAAAAAAAGGATTTTACGGTGAGTACAAAAATCCTATTTTCTCTTTCGTTCATTGACGGACACAGCTCCTTTAATCTTGACCTTAGGGACGTCCCCAAGCAGTGTCAAAAAACGAGGGGTGGGAACAGCAAGCAAACAACCTCCACCCAAAACAACCAGAGCTCCTCAACAGAGGAGTTGCAACCTCAAACAGCCACCTACAAAACCTTGCGGCCGAAGGAAGCATCCGCAGATGCACTCACATCAACCTTGTAAAATTTAGTGAAAGTATGAACGGACGACCATGTTGCCGCTTAAAAAACCTAGAAAAATAGGATTTTTATAACAGCTTACCTGTAAAATCCTTTTCTTGGAGTACATCACGGGACACAGAGCGACATAGTCATTACTAATGGGTTATATAGTTACCGTCAGGTGCTGGCACTGGCAACTTCCAAAACCGGAAGTACCCTCCCCTATATAAGCCCCTCCCATCCGGGAGCACCTCAGTTTTGTAGCAAAGCAATAAGTGTCCCCAAAGAGGGGCGGGAGCTCTGTGTCCCGTGATGTACTCCAAGAAAAGGATTTTACAGGTAAGCTGTTATAAAAATCCTATTTTCTTTTTCGTACATCACGGGACACAGAGCGACATAGTTACATAGTTACATAGTTAGTCAGGTTGAAAAAAGACACAAGTCCATCCAGTTCAACCGTAAAAAATAAAAATAAAAAAATAAAAATAAACATATATCGTACAATCCCATATACCCAATTCTATACCCACAGTTGATCCAGAGGAAGGCAAAAAACCCAGAAGAGCATTATCCAATTTGCTACAGCAGGGGAAAAAATTCCTTCCTGATCCCCCGAGAGGCAATCGGATATTCCCTGGATCAACTTTACCTATAAATGTCAGTACACAGTTATATTATGTACATTTAAGAAAGAATCCAGGCCCTTCTTAAAGCAATCTACTGAGCTGGCCAGAACCACCTCTGCAGGGAGTCTATTCCACATTTTCACAGCTCTTACTGTGAAAAAACCTTTCCGTATTTGGAGGTGAAATCTCTTTTCCTCTAGACGCAAAGAGTGCCCCCTTGTCCTTTGTGTTGACCGTAAAGTGAATAACTGAACACCAAGTTCACTATATGGACCCCTTATATATTTGTACATGTTGATCATATCCCCCCTTAATCTCCTCTTCTCAAGAGAGAATAAATTCAGTTCCTCTAATCTCTCCTCATAGCTGAGCTCCTCCATGCCTCTTATCAGTTTGGTTGCCCTTCTCTGCACTTTCTCCAGTTCCCCAATATCCTTTTTGAGAACTGGGGCCCAAAACTGAACTGCATATTCCAGATGAGGTCTTACTAATGATTTGAACAGGGGCAAAATGATATCTCTCTCTCTGGAGACCATACCTCTCTTAATACAAGAAAGGACTTTGCTCGCTTTGGAAACCGCAGCTTGGCATTGCATGCCATTATTGAGCTTATGATCTACCAAAACCCCCAGATCCTTCTCCACTACGGATCCCCCCAGTTGTACTCCCCCTAGTATGTATGATGCATTCATATTATTAGCCCCCAAGTGCATAACTTTACATTTATCAACATTAAACCTCATCTGCCACATAGTCGCCCAATTAGACAGAGCATTGAGGTCGGCTTGTAAATTGGCGACATCCTGTAAGGACGTTATTCCACTGCATAGCTTGGTGTCATCTGCAAAGACAGAAATATTACTTTTGATCTCAGACCCAATATCATTTATAAACATATTAAAAAGTAAGGGTCCCAGCACTGAACCTTGGGGTACACCACTGATAACCTTGGACCATTCAGAGTAAGAATCATTAACCACTACTCTCTGAATTCTGTCTTTTAGCCAGTTTTCTATCCATTTACAAACTGATATTTCCAATCCTGTAGACTTTACCTTACACATGAGCCGTGTGTGGGGAACTGTATCGAACGCTTTTGCAAAATCCAAGTATACCACGTCCACTGCCACCCCTCTGTCCAAGGTCTTACTTACCTCTTCATAAAAAGAAATCAGGTTTGTTTGACAACTTCTGTCTTTCATGAATCCATGCTGTCTGTTGCTTAAATAGTTTTTTTCCAGCAAGAACTCATCTATGTGGTCTTTTATTAATCTCTCCAGTATTTTCCCAACTATAGAAGTTAAACTAACAGGTCTATAGTTACTTGGTAAACACTTAATTCCCTTTTTAAATATAGGCACCACATTGGCCCTGCGCCAATCCAGTGGTACTATTCCTGTCATTAATGAGTCCCTAAAAATTAAATACAATGGCTTTGAAATTACAGAGCTCAATTCTTTTAGGATCCGTGGGTGTATGCCATCTGGTCCAGGTGCTTTATCCACCTTTATTCCATCTAAATATTTCTGGACCATATCACTTTTGAGCCATTGTGGATTTGGGGCTGTGTCACTACCACCCCCATTTTGGACATGAGCTCCCCCATGCTCCTTTGTATACACAGAACTGAAGAAAGTATTTAATAAATTAGCCTTCTCTTTGTCCCCAGTCACCCACTCTAGATTATTTTGTAAAGGGCCTACATGCTCAGACTTGACCTTTTTGCTATTAATATATTTGAAGAATTTTTTGGGGTTTGTCCTACTATCTTTTGCAATCTGTCGTTCATTTTGAATTTTTGCATCCTTGATTTCCTTTTTACATATCCTGTTATATTCTTTGTAACATTTAAATGACACTAGTGTTCCCTCATTTTTATATTTTTTAAAAGCTCTTTTCTTATAGTTTATAGCTTTTTTAACTTTGTCAGTGAGCCACATAGGTTTTATTTTTAGCCTTTTAAACTTATTGCCCATGGGAATATACTTTGCAGTGAGTTCCCAAACAGTCTTTTTGAAGAATTCCCATTTCTGTTCTGTGCCCATTGATGCCAATATTCCTTCCCAGTCTAAGTCCTGGAGAGCAGCACTCATCCTTGGAAAATTTGCTCTCTTGAAATTAAGTGTTTTTATCTTTCCTGTATGTGATTTTTGCTTACAACTAACATCAAATGAAATCATGTTATGGTCACTGCTACCCAGGTGTTCCTTTATCTGAACATTAGTAATACGCTCTGCATGGTTTGAGATTACCAGGTCCAACAGAGCATCATTCCTAGTTGGGGCCTCAATAAACTGGACCATAAAATTGTCCTGCAATAGGTTTATAAATTTTTGCCCTTTAACTGTCCCAGCAGTTCCATTACTCCAGTCAATTTCTGGGTAGTTAAAATCCCCCATTATTATCACCGTCCCAGCCCTTGCAGCCCTTTCCATCTGTGCAAGGAGCTGAGTCTCTAACTCCTCATTAACATTGGGTGGTCTATAACAAACTCCAATGATTAGCTTTGAACTACGCACATCTGTATGCAGTTCCACCCATAATGCTTCAGACTCATCCCACTCTCCATCCACCAGGTCCTCTTTCACACTCGCTTTGAGATCACTTCTCACATAGAGACAGACCCCTCCACCCTTCCTTTTTACCCTGTCTTTCCGAAAGAGTGCATAGCCAGGAATATTAATAGCCCAGTCGTGTGAGGAATGAAGCCAAGTTTCAGCAATACCGATTACATCATAGCTCTCCTCATGCACCAAAGCTTCCAACTCACCTATTTTGCTTGGCAGACTTCTGGCGTTGGTGAACAGACACTTTAATGCATTAATATTATTTGACCGGTCACATACTATCCTCTTGGGTGTTCCCAGATTGCAACTAGGACTTGCTACTATACTTACCTTGGGTTTATGTTCTTTGGTTACCCTACCACTAATGCCCCTAATACTACCCTTTAGAATATGTTCCCCGCTGACTCTCACTATCTCTGGACCCTCCCCCCTGTCACCTAGTTTAAAAACCCCTCTAACTTTTTGGCCATCCTTATTCCCAGCTGATCTGCACCCTCCTCATTTAGGTGCAGTCCGTCCCTTCTATAGTACTGGTTATCGACTGAGAAGTCGGCCCAGTCCTCCAGGAACCCAAACCCCTCCTTACTACACCAGCTCTTCAGCCACTTGTTCACTTCCCTAATCTCCCTCTGCCTTTCTGGTGTGGCTCGATGTACCGGTAGTATTCCCGAGAATACTACCTTGGAGGTCCTTTTCCTCAATTTAGCTCCCAAGTCCCTAAAATCGTTCTTTAGGACACTCCATCTGCCTCTGACTTTGTCATTGGTGCCAACGTGCACCATGACAGCTGGGTCTTCCCCAGCCCCTCCCAGTAATCTGTCCACCAGATCCGTGATGTGCCGAACCCGAGCGCCCGGTAGACAACATACAGTTCGGCGCTTCAGGTCTTTGTTACAGATTGCCCTCTCTGTCCTTCTAAGAATTGAGTCCCCTACCACCAGAATCTGTCTTTCCTTTCCCTTCGCTTCCTCCCCACTCTCACTGGAGGAGTTCTTCCCCTGGCAGCTAGGAGAGTCCCTCAGCTCCAGCAGTGCTGGTCCCGGACTGGTTTCACCAATGTCACTCAATGGAGCATACTTATTGGGATGCTCCAGCCCTGGATCGGCCTCCCTGGCACTTCGCCCTCTACCCTTCCTGACTGTCACCCATCTACTATTTTCTAGTGCCTGCACCTCTTTGACTCCACCCACCTCTGTGCTGGCCCCTGCCATCACCTGCCGGGTACGTATAGACATAGTCATTACTAATGGGATGTCCTAAAGCAATGCCAAATGAGGGGGGGATACACCATATATAAGCTGAGCGCTATCAGACATGAGGATCTTTTGCGGCCTGCAACACACTGCGCCCAAAGGCGACATCCTCCTGACTTCTAACGTCCACCTGGTAGAACCTAGTAAACGTGTGAACTGAAGACCACGTTGCGGCCTTACAGATTTGAGCCAGGGAGGCCTGGTGATGCACTGCCCATGAAGTTCCAACTGCTCTCGTGGAGTGCGCTCTAACTTTGAACGGAGGCGGTCTCCTTCTCAAGCCATAAGCTTGCATAATGACCTGTCGAATCCACTTGGCTAAAGTAGATTTTGACGCTGCCTGACCCCTTCTGGGGCCTTCCGGCAGAATAAACAAAGTATCCGTTCTGCGAATCTGAGCAGTGGCTTTTAGATAAGCTTTAACTGCTCTTACTACATCCAAAGAATGCAATAACTTTTCCTCTACCGAAGTAGGTTTGGGGAAAAAAGAAGGAAGAACCACATCTTGGTTCAAATGAAACCTCGATACCACCTTAGGAAGAAAGGCTGGATGAGGACGTAACACTACTCTGTCCTTATGGATAACCAGATATGGCTCCTTACAGGACATAGCTGCTAATTCCGATACTCTTTTAGCCGAACAAATGGCTACTAGAAAAATCAATTTCCTGGTGAGAAGCACCAAGGAAATATGCTGTAATGGTTCAAATGGTTGTTTCTGTAGAACCGACAGAACCAAGTTTAGATCCCATGGACATATGGGAATATTAACCGGAGGACTAATACGCATCACTCCTTGTATAAAGGCTTTGACTAGTGAATGCGAAGCCAAGGGCCTTTGAAAAAATATTGACAAGGCCGAAATCTGACCCTTGATAGTACTCAAGGCAAGCTTCCTATCTACAGCCCACTGTAGGAAGTCCAGAATCCTACCTATTACGTACTTATGTGGATGCCATTTCTTGGCCTCACACCACGCGATGTACGCCTTCCAGATTCTATAGTAGATCTGCCTGGATACCGGCTTCCTGGCATTGATCATGGTAGATACCACAGCATTAGAGAGCCCTCTCTTTTTTAGAATGTGGGCTTCAATAGCCAGGCCGTCAAACCTAGGGCTGGTAAGGAAGGGTGGCATATCGGTCCTTGCGAAAGCCGGACGACGTGCGAGAGTCCAAGGACTCCCCACTGAAATTTTACAATCTCCGCGTACCACGCTCTTCGGGGCCACGCTGGAGCCACCGGAATCACTGGTTTCTTTTCTACCCTGATTCTGCGGAGTAATCGAGGTAACCATTGGCGGTGTGAATGCATATATCAGCTTGAACTGATCCCAAGGCAACACTAGGGCATCCGAGCCGCAAGCTAGGGGATCCCTTGTCCGAGAGACAACCCTGTCCCCCTTTGCGTTGAATCTGGATGCTAGAAGATCTACATCCGATGTTCCCCACCGCTGACATATTGTCCAAAAAACCTCGGGGTGAAGGGACCCTTCCTCTGGGCCTAATTGCTGGCGACTTAGAAAGTCCGCCTTCCAATTCTCCACTCCTGGAATGAATACCGCAGATATGGCTGGGACATATTTTTCTGCCCATTTCAGGATGTAATTTACTTCCCTCTGGGCTGCACGACTCCTGGTGCCCCCCTGATGATTGATATATGCCACTGCTGTGGCATTGTCTGATTGAATTCTGACAGGGGACCCTTGGAGTTTGGATGTCCATGCTACTAGGGCATACCGGGCTGCTCGTATCTCTAAGAGATTGATGGGCAGGGCCTTTTCTGCATCCGACCATCTGCCCTGGAGAGACTATTGCTCCAGTACTGCTCCCCAGCCTATAAGGCTGGCATCTGTAGTGACCACCTTCCAAGAAATCGGACTGAAGGATTTCCTTTTTTCCAGATTCTGGGGAACCAACCACCAACGGAGGCTCTTGCGAACGGAAGGGGACAAGGACATTGTAAGTCTAGGGCCTGAACTTTTTTGTTCCAGGCTGACAGTATGGCCCCTTGCAAATTCCTTGAATGGAATTGACCGTAGGGTACTGCTTCGAATGATGCCACCATTTTTCCCAGCAGCCTCATATACAGGCGTATGGACGGCTGTCTTTTTTGTACCCACTAAGTGGATCAAATCTTTCAAAGACAACACCTTTCCTCGAGGCAAGAATATTTTTCTCTGGCCTGAATCCAACCTTAGCCCCAAGTATTCCAGACTTTTGACTGGTTTTTAGGGCTGACTTGTCTCGGTTGATAATCCAACCGTGAGATTCCAGATACTTGATCGTCTTGTGAACGACCACGTCTAGTTTTTTCACTGAGTGGTCTATCAGCAACAAGTCATCCAGATATGCCATTATCATTACACCTTGTGTTCTTAGATTGGCCAATAAAGGGCCAGACTTTTTGTGAACACTCTTGGTGCTGTGGCCAAACCGAAGGGTAAGGCTCTGAACTGAAAATGGCGCCCTTCTACTGCAAAGCGTAGAAATTTTTGGTGGACTGGAAAGATGGGAATGTGCAAATAAGCATCTTTGATGTCGATCGTGGCTAACCAATCCTCCCCTTGTAGGGCAGTGGCCACCGATCGGATCGACTCCATCGGAAAGTCCTGATATACAGGAATTTGTATAGCCCTTTTAGAATTAATATGGGCCTCCCGTCCGCGTTTGCTTCGGGACTGTAAAGAGGTTTGAGTAAAACCCGAACCCTCATTCTTCCAGGGGAACCTCCATAATTACTCCTTGGAGCAATAGTTGTTCTAGTGCCAACAGGAGGGACTCTCTCTTCCGGGGATCCCCTGGCACGTTTGACCTCAAAATGGGAAGGAGGAGAGTCTTTTAACTCCAAACTGTATCCCAAACCTACTGCGGAGAGCACCTATCTGTCTTGATCGTGTCCCGCCAGGTCTCTTTGTGAACAACTGGAGTCCTCCCCCCACCCGACTGAGTGGGGGCTTCAATGAATTTAACTTTGGGGGAGGTTTTGTACCTCCCCTGACCCAGGGTTTCTCATTACCCTGCTACTGTCCCTGTTTTTTACCCCCGGGATTTGACCGAGGAGGCCGTCGGAACTGTTACACAGCCGATGCCCCAGGGACTGGAGAAGCAGGCCTCTTAAAGAGGGACCTCTAACTCTGCTTTTAACCGGCAAGAGCGTATTTTTACCGCTGGAAATTTTCTGGATATATTTGTCCAGGTTTTCCCTGAATAAGCGTTCACCATGAAATGGGACGCTAACCAGCCATTCTTTACAGGGAGCTTCAGCAGACCAGTTTCTGAGCCATAGGAGCCTACGCATATGTACTATAGACAGCGTAAGGCGGGAGGCCTGATGGACTGAATCCTCTATGGCGTCAACCGCAAAGCCTAAGGCTCTAGGTAGATCAGCTAGGGCAAAGCCTGCTGATCTGTCAAGTCCCTCAAGACCTGTTTCAACTGATCCTTCACTGCTTAGCAGACCCCAATAGCTGCTACTGCTGGTTGTATCACCAAGCAGATTTTCATAAGGACTCCAATCTTTTATCTATTGGGTTCTTGAACATTTGGACATTATCCACTGGACATGTCAGTGATTTATACATACAAGAGATGGCTGCGTCCACTGTAGGGACCTTCCATTTTTTTTTTTTTTGATGAACTTATCCTCCATGGGATAGACCACCGGAAATCTCTTGGGGGAATAAATATTTTCTCAGGACGTTCCCAATCCTGGTAAATGAGCCCTTTCAGTAAAGGGTGAAGTGGAAAAGAACAAACAGTCTGGGGGCTTCTAGCGACCCCAACGAGGATACAGTAGTGGTTGATGGTTCCGCAAGGTGCATTTTTAAATGCTGATCGGACCATGTTAGTCAGAGACTGAACCCATAATCTTTCAGCTTGAGATGCTGAGAAAAGGTTCCCCCACTGTTGATTCCTCTATAACAGAATCAACCTTATCCTGATCCCCTTCAGGCAGGTCGATCCCTGTATGGGACTGTTGCTCTGCTAACAGGCACTCTGAAGGAGGAGACGGAGATCGGGCGTGCTTTCCCTGACAGGGAGGCAGCGATAAATTTTGACAATCTCTCTCTAATCCTCCCAGAGCTGAGGAAAAAACCTCCTCTGTTACATACACAGGAGCAGGTGACTGAGGACAGCCACAGTACCAAGTACCCCTGCGGGGTCTCTACGGTCACTTACCTCTGAACTTCAGGGGAGACTGGTGCAGCAGGAGTATGCCCAAGATCCTCAGAGCCCGATGAGACCCCCTTCGCTTCCTGGAAGATTCAGTTCCGGAGCTACTGGACGGCATATTCCTAAGCCTAAAGCTGAGGTATTCCAGCCGTAATACACCACTTTTACTGAGAATAGTCTAGCACAATTGCTGCCATATCACAGTTGGTGTCTACTAATGTGCCTTTCTAGGGGATGCCTGTATCAACCGCTTGCTGTATGCCTTTAAATGTTGCCAGCTCTGTCTCTGTACTTCATAGCCAGCTTACTGCAATAATGTGGCTTTTTAAAAACCTGCTGGGACGCCCGCACATGCGCAGAAGCGCTGCGGCGCGCACAGAGCGTCATCCCCCAGGCCCCGCCCCTTTTTCCGCCCACCTCTATATATAGAGGCGCGTGCACGCGCACGCGCGCGGCCACGTGCGCCTCGGCGCTAATTTTCAAACATGGAAACCAGGGACAGGAGCCAGGGCCCCCTTTGCCGCAGGCCGGGGGATAGACGAACACTGCAACATGGCAGAGGAAACAGTTTCCTGTAGGAGAACTCACCAGCTGCCTGGACTTTGTTCTCTGAGAAGAAACTAGTCCATATGACAAGAAAAACATTCCACAGCGGCCTCTAGTGGACAAACACAGGTACCGCAGTTTAATATACTAAACATATATAAAAAAAACATTCCTTTTTTTTTTTTCTTGACCACCATTAAAAATTATTACATTTTTTTAGTAGTTACAGGCATGCACAGATATTAGCGGGAATACCGTTAGGTAACAGACAGAAAGACAAATTAGGCTTGGGGGTCCCCCAATAGAACCAAGTTCCTGGGGGCCCCCACTTACCTGTTCCCCGCCGCAGGACTTTGTTTGGTCCACAAAAGCCCAAACTTCACCTATCACGGCAGGCATTGTAATCAAACCTTCAGGGACCGGGTTCCCAAGGATTCCACTCCCCTGGACCTGTATAGCACCCTGCACAGAAAACATCTTGGTCGTGGGTATGACCAGAGCTCTGGATCCCAGGGTCCAGCTCTCCTAAGAGAAGCATTACAGGCAGAACCTTGCTCTTCTCTGCAAGGCCCGGGTACCGACCGTTTAGCTATGAAGCTTTTTTGGTCGGATCCGGAATAGCTTACTGAGGCCCAAAAGAACCTGTACGCAAGCTCAGTGAAAAACACATGTTTCTTCTTGGCCAACACCTTAGACACTGGCAAAAAACTGAGGTGCTCCCGGATGGGAGGGGCTTATATAGGGGAGGGTACTTCCGGTTTTGGAAGTTGCCAGTGCCAGCACCTGACGGTAACTATATAACCCATTAGTAATGACTATGTCGCTCTGTGTCCCGTGATGTACGAAAAAGAAAACGGACGCTTGATGATGTAAAGTCCAGGAGGCACCAATTGCCCTGGTCGAATGTGCGGTGACTGGAAAGTGAGGCGCACGCCCTTTTAGGGCATTAGCCTGAACCACGATCTGTCTGATCCACCGAGAAATGGTTGCCGACGAGACCGCCAGGCCCTTCTTTGACCAGCTACCGACACAGCGAGTCTGACCTCCGAGACGGAGCCGTAGCAGACAGATACACCCGCAGAGCTCGGACCACGTCCAAGGAATGCAAAGCAACCTCTTTGGGATGCGACTGCAGAGGACACAATGTCCTCATTTAGATGAAAAGCCAAAAAAACCTTATGAAGAAACAAAGGCTGCGGGAGTAGCACCGACTTATCCTTGTGGAGAATCAAGTAGGGAGACTTGCAAGTAGGGGTGCAACGGATCAAAAAAAAAAAAACTCACGGATCGGATCGATCCTCGGATCAGAGTCACGGATCGGATCATTTTTCGGATCAGAAAAAAAAACAAACACAAATCTTGTTACACCCACCGCAGTTTTAGATTTCACAGTTATTTTCAACACAAAAACTGAGCTTCTATGCTTAAATACAGTATTTGTAAATCCAACGGACTGTTTACATGTTAAATTTTAAAAGCAGCAGCAAACCTGCTGACCTTACATGGTTGCTAATGTGACAGAACACCTCTGATTTTCACATTTAACTAAATGTTAAATGTGAAAATCAGAGGTGTTCCATCACATTAGCAAACATGCAAGGTTTGCTGCTGCTTTTAAAATTTAACATGTAAACAGTCCGTTGGATTTCCAAATGTATTTAAGCATACAAGCATATAAAATTACTGAATTCTAAAACTACGTTGGGTGTAATAAGATGTCCGCTTGGCCCCTTCTGCACAGTAATGATAGTGAGGAGTGGAGCAAGAGGGCGGCGGCGAAACGTCACTACAGCGGCCGCCGCCAGGTGCACAAAGATGGCCGGATCGCGTGGTGTTCCGATCCGAACAGGGTGACCCGTTCGGATCACCACCGATCCGATGCACCACTACTTGCAAGACAAGGCCGCCAACTCAGAAACCCTCCTGGCAGAGGTAATAGCCACCAGAAAAGCTACTTTGAGAGAGAGAGTGTCAACAGGGGAATCTCTCTAATGTTTTCAAACAGTGGTTTCTGAAGTACCGACAGCACCAGATTCAAATCCCACGGAGGCAGCGGTGGTCGAATCGGAGAGGCCACATGTCGAAATCCCTGTACAAACGTACTCTCCAGTGAATTAGCGGCCAAAAGGTAGTTGAAAGAAAAAACAGCCAAGGCTGATATCTGTCCCTTAATGGTGCTTAAGGCAAGTTTTTGATCCACTCCACGCTGTAAAAACAGCAGGATCCTGGAAACCGAATATGTATGCGGACGCCATCCCATCTGCTCACACAGAGATGTAGGCCTTCCATGTACAATGATAAATCTTCTGAGACGATGACTTTCACACCCTCAGCATAGTAGAGATAACCAAGTCCGACAAACCTTGGTCCCTTAGCACCTGGCTCTCAACAGCCATGCCGTTAAAGCCAGCGACTGTAAAGCAGGATTTAGAATAGGACCTTGCGAGAGAAGGTCCTCTCGCATCGGCAGCCGCCAAGGAACATCCGCCACCAGTCGTACTAAGTCGGCGTACCAGGGACGCCGAGGCCAATCTGGGGCAATCAGAATTACCGGAATCCCTTCGGTCTCCACCTCTGCGAAGCAGACGAGGGAGAAGTTTTAGTGGGGGAAAGGCATAAATGAGCCGATAATGCTCCCATGGATCCACGAACGCGTCTGTCGTGTCCGCCCAGGGATCCTTGGACCTGGCCACAAACCTCAGAACTTTTCAATTGAGCCGAGAAGCCAGGGAGATCGACATCTGGTGTGCCCCATCTCAGGCAAATACATCCGGATGTAGCGACCATTCCCCTTGGTCCAGCATCTGACGACTTAGGTAGTCCGCTTGACAGTTTTCTATGCCCTGAATGTACACGGCCGAGAGAGCCTGCACACGCCGCTCTGCCCACCTCAGGATGTGAGTGACCTCCAATGCTGCAGCCAAGCTCCTTGTTCCTCCTTGATGGTTGACATACGCCACAGTCGTGGCGTTGTCCGACTGGATCCTGACTGGGCGGCCCTGCAGCCTTTGTGACCATGTGGATGGAGAGGCACCGCCTGATTGCCCGAAGTTCCAACACATTGATCGGCAGGCGGGATTCTTCCTGCGCCAGCGACCTTGTGTCAACTGTACGCCCCAAACTCCCCCCCCCAACTGGTCAGGCTGGCATCCGTCGTGATCACCGTCCAGTGAAAAAGGAAAGACCTCCGCCACCAGATCAGGGATTCCCTGACTAGGCGGCTCACCCGGATTTGACAATCCAGAGACAACGGAGATTTGTCCCATTTTGACAGGATCTCCTTTTGCAAGACTCGGGTGTGGAATTGAGCATACGGTACCGCCTCGAAGGAGGCTACCATGAGACCCAGGATTCGCATGCAAAAGCGCAGCGATGACCACCTGCGGGACGCCAACAGCTTCACCGCAGCCTGAAGTGTCTGCAGTTTGTTTGAAGGGAGAATGACCCTCGCCTCTGGAGGAGCCCAGAAACAAGCCCAGGTACTCCAGGCGTTGAGTCGTCCACCAACACCGACTTTTGGAGATTCAGTACCCAACCAAACTCCCAAAGAGTCTGACTGGCAATCGCCACATCCTCCCTTAATTCTGAGGCGGAAGCTGCTCTCAGAAGGAGGTCGTCCAGATAGCCCACGATTGCGATCCCTCGTTGCCTCAGCAAGGCTAGAATCTGGGCGAGCACCTTGGTGAAAACCCTGGTGCCGACGCCAGGCCAAAAGGGAGAGCTACAAATTGGTAGTGATCGTCCCCGACTTCAAACCGCAGAAACCTCTGATGTCGGACGCATATGGGGACATGCAAGTATGCGTCCTTGATGTCCAAGGACGCCAGATGGAGTGTAGCGACCACAGAGTGAACCGATTCCATCCTGAACCTTTGTACTTTTACAAAGGTGTGGAGGGCCTTGAGATCCAGGATTGGACGGACCCCCCCCCTTCTTTGGGACTACAAACAGATTGGAGCAGAATCCCTGAAACCTTTCCGGCGGTGGCACAGGTACTATCACCCCGCGCATCAGCAGGTCCTGCACTGCCACAAACAGGGCCCTTAGCAGTGCGGGCCGGCTTGTGGGACCCAAAAGGGACAGACACCTCAGTAGATGCCCCTGCCGTATCTTCCAGTTTTAGGGTATCCCGCACTGCGGTGATAAGTGCTCCAACAAGCACCTTTTCCTGCGCTGACCCAGACATGGAGTCATCCCCACTGTCCGAACGGTCCTGGTCTGCATCCTCTGACACATCAGAACAGGTGCCGTGTGCCACAGCAAGGCCCGAGTCTGAATCAAAGCTTTTCCCAGAAGATGGTGGGGAGAGGGAGCGTTTTTTACCCCCCCCCCCTTGTGCCCGCACGCCGCTTCCACCCTGGCAACAAAGGACTCCAAGACCGCCGACAAAGCGTCCATAGGCACTGCAGGTGCAGGGGAACCAGTTGCCACCACAGGGATGTCCGAGGAAGAAGCACCAGCTTCTGACGCCATGCTGACCCACACCCGCCTGACACCCGTTAGGGACCAAAGGCAAGGTACACAAAGTCAACCATCCTAGCTGCCACAGACTGAGGGGCCCCCCACAGGACTCACCACCCTGACCCAGGTACTGCGCTGTGCTGTGGCGCTGCCCGCTCTCCCTCACGATGTGTTCTGTGTAATTCCTGCCGTTCAAGGATATCCAGCGCTAGAGGCCAAAAAACAAGCTGGGGCTACAAGAAAATGGCAGCCTCAGCAAGAAAAACGCCTGAGGGGTCCAGCAAGATGGCCGCCAGACTTCCTGACTAAGGCTACAGGAAAATGGCCGCCGACTGAAACTACAGGGAAGAAAAAATGGCACGGCCACGCTGACCCTCCGTGCGGTGGCCTATCACAATGTGCCCACCAGAACACCCCACTATGTCCCATCATTCAGGGAAGGGAGGAGCAGACCCAACACCCAGCGCAGCCCCCCCGCCAGGTACACAGCGACCCCGTATGGGGAGGAGGGAAAAAGGACAGGGAGAGAAGAAAGGGAGAGCGAGAGACCCCCTAGTCGACCTCCCGGTTAATGCCCAGCTGCTCCAACCTGCCGGGACAGGTGGAGACATATTTACCCCTCCTGTGAGGACTGCTGGGCGCATTCCACAGACCAAACCCATCACCCGAGCGGTACGGGGTGGCTGTCGGCCACAGCACACTGACTCTGACACCAGTAGCCCGGTCATATGTGTGCCCCGGAGCATATAGCTCACCGGCCACTCCTGGAGCAGATGGGGTATGTCGTGGCCGACCCAGCATGTAGCTAAGGTCTGCTCACTCTCGATGGCTGGGATGGGGAGACTACCAGGATCTATATTATCCAGCCTGTCACCCAGCCCAGCTGTTGATAGTAGATATCAGGATCAGAAAAGTAGAAAAAAGTTAAAAATCCTCAGGACCAATGGTCCCCACCGAAAAAAAAAAAATGCATACAATCCAATGAAATGAAGTTCGAATATAAAAATTGTGTCGTAGAAACCTTTTAGAATTCATTGGGCCTCCACACTGAAATGGACGTTGCTTGTGGCCAATTGAAGTACTGGTCAAAGCGTCCATACTGGATTCCTTGATCAGTGTGCTCTCTTCTTCTCTGCCCCCCCCCCAAGCTCTCAGTTCCTCATCAGGCTCCCTACACTCAACAGATGCTGTGGCCATGGGCACTAGTTCCCCAGAAGGTTCACCTTCGCTATGAACTTGTCATTTCCCAGACATTGGTATTTCCATACTTGAGTACTGACATTACCAGTATCCCTTTGTATTAATGCAGCTTTGGGTTGAGGCATCTCCCAGCTGGGAGCTGAATATGACTGGGGATAGAGCTCCTTACACATAAGACAGCTTACCAGCACAGGCATGCCCCACTCTGCACTTGTGGCAACTCAGAATTTGTCACTGCCATAGTGCACCATTTAGCGTATAGGTCATATTTGTACCAATACTAGTGCAAATGCTTGCCTGAATTAGGCGCACGTAGTTTTCAAGGGAACTGCTGCATTAAAAGTATCCTATACATATTGAATTCCCCAGAATGTTCTATAGGTGCGATTCTACGTTAAAGCATGTCCCCGACTTCACCCTAGGTCATTTTCAAAGTAATGTCTGCTCTGTGCTTTTCTGAAGTGTTTATTATATGCAATGCCAGGGTATTCCTACACGTTGCAGCCATACCTAGATCCAGAGTAGACCCGGAGCTTCATTTGATTGCTTAGCATGCGCTGTACTTGTACTTAGCACCCAAATGCTTCTGTGTGCGACAGTAGCCTGCGGGAATAACGTTTTTTTTCCCCTTCTCATCGTGGCCTGCACCTCATTTACTCACTCAGCTTCTGCTGAGAGTTAAAAGCCCGACACTCCTCTTTCCTGACGAGCACTCAATCGGTGCTCATCACACTGGAAGGTCCCTGCTAGTGCCCGGGTGCGCTGCTGGAATTAGGCAGGGAGGAGAGTAGGAGATAAACGGCACAATGTAAAAACATTAAGTGCTGGTTCACATTGGGGCAGCACGACTTGCCGCGCGACTCTGCAAGGCGATCTGCGCACGACTTCAGAGGCAACTTGCAAAATGACTTTTGTATTGAAGTCAATGGAAGTCGCCCTGAAGTCGTACAGGAACCTTTTTCTAAGTCGGAGCGACTTCAGTCGCTCCTATTAGAACGGTTCCATTGTACAAAATGGAGCGCGACTTGTCAGGCGGCTAAGTTGCCTGACACGTCGCCCCTGTGTGAACCGGCACGAAGAGTTTAAGTCACCATAATACCCCTTCGTTTTTAAAAGCCCCAGACATTCCTAAAAACACACCAACCCTTTAATGTATATATTTTTTTTATCATCAGGACAAGTAGTTTTGGGTCCCGATTCAGTCCCTTGCAGAAATAGTTATTTAAAAATTGTCATACCCCTGAATAATATCTAGAATTTGACAAATAATGAAATGAACTGCAAATTTTACTTTCAAAATTACTTTATACCTTAAATGGATAGCCTGACCTCCCCAAGCCTCAAATGACTCTGCAATATTTAAAGTGTTTGTCCAGCCAAAACATTTAAAGTATTGCATAGAATGGTGAAGGATTAGAACCTGTGTTGTGTTTTTACTGCCATCTGAGGCTCCATTATAGAGATTGCCATTCACATCCTGTCTGATAAAACAGCCATCATGTTGGCATTAAGTGCAAAATTTGAAACCGGGACACAGCAGCAATAAGCAGACAGGGATTCACAGCTTCCCCTATTCTGTATTTCTGTGGGGAGTTTTTTTTTTCCCCCCTTCTACTTACTGTATGTTGAAACTGTTGTCACCGACAGTAAATTGAAGGGAAATCCAGAGAGCAGTAAAATCCCAACAAGGTTCCCAATGCTTCCCCATTCTATCCAAAAGCAAAAACAAAAAAATAAAATAAAAACAAACACACACCAAACCACTATCAAAAAGTATACATACCACGTTCTGTAAATGCCTGGTCTCCTCTGTCTTGAATACGACTGAAAAGCTCTCCGCCATCAAGACTGAACAAAAAAGAAGAATTAGCAACATACAGATTGTCAGTAATGAATAAATAAATATATATATATATATATATATATATATATATATATATATATATATATATATATATATATATATATATATATATATATATTTTTTTTAAAGTTAGTATATCATAGGAGATTTTCTCAAGAGTATCTAAAAGGGTCAACAAGATACACAACAAATACATAAACATAAGAACTACGGTGAATAGGTAAATGAATACGTTTTAAATGTGAAGCTTAAGGCCCCTTTCACACTTGTGCGACTTTTCCTGAGACTTAGGACTGCAAAGTCGCATGACAAGTTGTACCCCATGATTTCCAATGAGTAACATTCATATCTGTGCCTCTTGAAGTCGCACAGACTTCAAAAGTAGTCCCTATACTACTTTGGTCCAACTGATGCGAGTTACAGACATTCCCTGAAATCGCAGGAAAATCACGAGGCTTTGAAGTCACAGTAGTGTGAAAGGGGGCATAGAGAAATTATATTGCTTTGCAAGAGAGGTGTAAAGCCCCATACACGGTCTAACTTTAACAAACTTCTAAATTCCCAGGTTTTCAAAAAAATCTGACCGTGTGTACGCTCCAGCAGACAAAAGTTTGCTCTGCAAACAGACAAACTTTTCGGCAACAAAATTCCTACGGTGCAAAGTCCTGCCATGTGTACAGAAATCCATCGGACTTTAGTCCGAAGTACAAATACGCATGCTCAGAACCAATGTTAAAACCAACAAATAGCAGAAGTTGACCAAAGGGTGGCAGTAAAGAGCAGAAAAACCACGTGATTTTGGGAAAGTTTGCTGAAAAAGTCTTGTCGTGTGTATGCATACCAAGTTCACGGCCAACGCCACACCGTAAAATACTTTTCTCTGACGTCCATGGACTGACACAGCATCTTCAATCTTGACAAAGTGGGGTATGTTCCTGCTCATAGGAGAAGACTAGGCAGAATGTTAGATGTTTAAAACACACATTCCAAAACCAGAGCGGACATAACCCTCCTATCTGCAGCCAGCAGCCTCAGTTTGTAGTAAAGCAGTACAAACTTAAAGAAAGGAGGGGTAGGTGCTGTGTCAGTCCATGGACGTCAGAGAAAAGGATTTCACGGCGAGTACAAAAAAATCCTATTTTCTCTTTCCGACCATGGACGGACACAGCATCTTCAATCTTGACAAAGTGGGACGTCCCAAAGCAGTGTCAAAAAAACAAGGGGTGGGAACAGTATCAGGGGAAGAAAAAAAAAAAAACTTCACCCCAAACAAGCAGAGCTCCTCAATGGAGGAGTTGCAACATTAAACAGCTGCCTGCAAAACCTTGCGGCCGAAGGAAGCATCAGAAGATGCAGCCACATCAACCTTATAGAACTATGAAAAGTTATGTGCGGACGACCAGGTCGCAGCTTTGCACACTTGTGCAACAGACGCTTGATGTCGGAAAGCCCAGGAAGCACCAATTGCCCTGGTTGAATGTGCCGTAACCCGGAAAAGGGAGGCGCTTGCCCCTTAAGGGCATAGGCCTGTATGACAGCCTGTCAGATCCACCTAGAAATGGTGGCAGATGAAACCGCCTGGCCCTGTTTTGGCCCAGACACAAACGGAGTCAGAATTCCTAAATGAAGCCGCAACAGACAGGTACACCCGTAAGGCACGTACCACGTCTAACGTGTGAAGCGCAAACTCTCTGGGATGCGATGGATGAGGATATACAGAAGGAAGGAAGCACAATGTCCCCATTAAGGTGGAAGGCCGAGACCACCTTCGGGAGGAAGAAGGCTGTGGGCGTAGCACCGCCCTATCCTTATGAAGGACCAAGTATGGCGGTTTGCAAGACAAGGCCGCCAATCCAGAAACCCTTCTGACAGAAGTAATGGCTACTAGGAAAGCCACCTTCTGAGATAAAGTTAAGAGAAGAACCTCTCTAACATTTCCAAAAGGAGGTTCGGGAAGAACCGAGAGTACCAAATACAAATCCCAAAAGGAGGAAGAGGTCATTTAATAGGGGGAAGCACATGGGGAACCCCCTGCACGAAGGTACTAATAAAAGGAATGGCCCGCTAGCGGCCGCTGAAAGAAAATGGGTAAAGCCGAAATCTGACCCTCAATAGTGCTCAAAGCAAGCTTTTGGGTCACCCCCCGCTGTAAAAACAGCAGGATCCTGGGAACGGAATACGCCCGTGGACGCCAATCCAACTCCTCGCACATAGCGATGTAGGCCCTCCAGGTACGGTGGTATATCTACCTGGGAGGAAGATATCCGTGCCCTCAATATGGCTGAATCTGAGAGACCCCGATCTCTCAGCACCTGGCTTTGAAAAGCCATGCAGTTAAAGCCAGCGACTGCAAAGCAGGATGAAGTATGGGACCTCGAAACAGAAGGTCGTCCCGCACAGGCAGACGCCAAGGAGCAGAAGATCAACGTACCATTGGACGCCGAGGCCAATCTGGCGCGATGAGAATCACCGGAATCCCCTCTTCCTGCACCCTGCGAAGAAGACGAGGAAGCAACTTCAGTGGAGGATAGGCATAAATCAGCAGATACCGACCACACGGGCCACCAACGCGTCTGCCCAGGGGTCCCTGGACCTGGCCACGAAACTCGACACCTTGCGATTGAGGCAGAGGTGAAACGCCTCCGGATGCAAGGTCCATACCCCCTGGCGGCTCAGATAGTCCGCCTGCCAGTTGTCTACGCCCGGAATGTAAACGGCCGACAGACCTGGCACGCTTCTTTCTGCCCATCCTAGGATGCGAGCGACCTCGGACACCGCAGCCGAGCTCCGAGTCCCCCCCTGATAGTTGACATAAGCCACTGCTGTGGCTTTGTTTAACTGGATCCTGACCGAGCGCCCCTGTAGTCTCTTTGACCATGAGGAGAGACACAGTCTGATCGCCCGGAATTCCAGGACATTGATCGATAGACGGGTTTTGTCCGGAGTCCAAAGCCCCTGAGCTGACAGAGCTCCCCAGACTCCGCCCCAGCCAGAAAGACTGGCGTCCGACGTGATCACAGTCCACTGGACAGGAAGGAACGACTTCCCCGACCGAAGTGCCGGGGGGGGGGGGGGGGGGATCTCAACCACCATGGCAGGGATGCCCTGACCAGGCAACTCACCTGGATCGGACGATCCAGAGATAATGGAGACTTGTTCCAGCTGGACAGGATGTCCCATGTAAGGCTGGAGTGTGGAATTGGGCATACGGTACAGCCTCGAAGAAGCCACCATGAGTCCCAGGACCCTCATGCAAAAAACGGAGTGACGACCACGTTCGGGACGCCAGCACCCGCACTGCAGATTGAAGAGTCTGCAATTTGTCCAAAGGTAGAAGACCCTCGCCTCCGAGGAGTCCAGGATCAATCCTAGGTACTCCAGACGCCGAGTCGGAACCAGGACAGACTTCTGAATGGTCAGCAGCCAACCAGATTCTCGGAGGGCCTGATAGGCTATCAACACAAGTTCCTCTAATTCTGAGCCAGAGACTGCTCTCAGAAGCAGATCGTCCAGATAGCAATGCCTCGCTGTCTAGCAAAGCTAGAATCGGAGCAAGCACCTTGGTGAAAACCTGCGGTGCTGTCGGCAGACCGAAGGGAAGAGCCACAAACTGATAGCGGTCTCCGCCTACCTCGAAGCGCAGAAACTTCTGGTGACCCGCGTAAATTGGGACATGCAAGTAGGCATCATTGATGTCCAAGGATGCCAGAAAGTCCCCCTGGCGGAGCGCAGTAATCACTGAGCGAATGGATTCCATGCGGAATCTCCAAACCTTCACAAAGGCATTTAGGGCTTTGAGGTCCAGAATTGGACGAACTTCGTCCTTCTTTGGGACCACAGACAGATTTGAATAAAATCCCTGAAACCTCTCCTTTGAGGGTACCGACACAATCACTCCGCACCTCAGCAAGTCCTGCACTGCCCCCACAAGGCAGCCCGATGCGCCGGAAGAAGAGAGATTTGAGGGCAAGAACCTGTCTGGTGGCCAGGAAAGGAACTCCATCCTGTATCCTGAGGTGACCACCTCGCATACCCACCGGTCGGAGATTCGGGAGGTCCACCGAACCGAGAACCTGCAAAGTCGTCGGGCGGGGGCCAGACTTTATGTGGTGGCGGGCTTGTTTGCCGGCTTGCTCGGCTTACGCACCCAGGGACGCGTCTGTTCAGCGGCCGCACCCCTGTCAGTCTGGGAGAGATTGCCCGCGGGAACTGACTGGCGAAAAACCTCTTCTGAGTGGGAAAGGGAGGACCCGGCGTACGGCGTGGCTCCTTCGCCTTAGGAGGCTGAGGAAGAAGGGTGCTCTTACCTCCCATGACATTTTTAATAATGTCATCCAGGGAAGCACCAAATAGCCTTCCACTCTTGAACGGCAAAACCGTCAGGAGCTTCTTAGAGGTCAGGAGATCAGTATATCAACCAGATCAGGCGACAAAAGCACCGCAGACACTGAAGCCCTAGAGATTAGGGGGGCAGCGTCCAAAGTGGCACTGCAGACATACACCATGCCCTGTACCATTTGGTCGGCCAGTGCAAAGCAATCTGGAGGGAGATTATGTTCCTGTACAGTCATGTGCAAAATTGTAGCCCATTCCGTGAGTGTCTGAGACACCAGGGTCGCCGCTACAAGAGAACGCAGCGCGGAACCCAGCATGGTGAACAGTGCCCTGCTCACAATTTCCGACCTATCAGTAGGGTCCTTAAAAAGGCAGGTGTCCCCTTAACTGGGAGAGTTGTGGTTTTAATCAACCGGGCGATCAACCACCGGGGGGAGAAGTCCATTTCCTAATCAGGCTCTCCTCAAAAGGAATACCCAACAGCCAGACGCTGCGAGACCGCAAAGGTCTCCTGTGGTTTGTCCCACACCTGGTCTATGAATCTGTCAAAGAAAAAGGTGTACAGGGAAAAACCTTTATAGAAGGAAGGATCAGCCTAAAATGAACCAAAAGGAGACAGCCTCCAAAAGGTTCTTCAGCTGCAGCCTCCAGCCTGAGAGCGTCCCCCACAGCATCAATGAGTACACTCACAAGCTTCCTGTTATTTACTGACCCAGAAAAGGAGTCTTCTTCACAGGGAATGTCCTGGTCAAAATATCCAAATATTCAGAGCTAGGGTCCTGCGCCTCAGCAATGCCCATATCTAAATCAGAGCACTCCCCTGGAGATGGTGTGGGGAGAGGGTGCTTTATAGCCCCCTTGCACTCGCACGCCACTTCCATCCTGGCAACAATTGGATCCAGGACTGCCGACAACTGTTCCATAGGGACCGCAGGTGCCGCAGCACTGCCAGTTGCCTCAGACATGAATGGGGAAGCAGGTGCACAGACTCCATGATACCACCCTCTGAGACTTTGTCAAATATGAGAAAACAGTCCACCCTCCAGCTGCACAGACTGTGGGGGGTCACCCAGGGGACTCACCAACCCAGTTAAGACGGCTCGGTTCCGCTTGTCCCGCGCACAGCACGAGTTGAACAGAGATATAGCTAGGTAACTGAGGAGAATCACGCCATTCTGTGGCAGCGTTAGAGGCCAACCAGCACAAAAAAAGCACACAAGAAAATGGCCGCCGCAATTACAAGTGCGCCATAGTGGGGCCACGGCAAGATGGCCGCCAATGCCAGTTCACACAGTAAAGAAAAAAAAAAAAAAAGTGTAAAAACATGGCGTCCGACGGTGCAATGAAAAACAGAAGGCCCAGGCTGGCAAACAAACATCCCCACACAGAGTGCAGACCACACGGACCCCCACCGGGCTAAAATGACCCACAGGCACCCCCAGTCAGCGCACGCCAGAGCAAGGTGACAGAGTAGTAAAAACAAGGGGGAGACAGGGAAACCCCCCTTACCATAGGAACACACAGCATGTACTCACCTGCTGAGACAGGAGAAACAGTACTTAGCCGTCCAGCGAGGACCCACTGGTGTGTTCCTGACAAGCATATCACAGTGCAGTACTGAGTAGCTGTCGGCCAGTCCACCGCAAAAGATACAGCAAAACTGTTCAATCTTCTGTGGACCCTGGAGCAAAAAGCTCACCGGCCACCCCTGAGCCATGGGGTATGTCGTGAACTGATCTCACGCAGAGCGAGGATCAGCACGCTCGATGGTCGGACTGGGAAGACTACGAGGATAGCGAACTACCCAACCTGTTACCCAGCCGACAGTTGATAGAAGAATCTCAAAAATAAAATAAAAGTGAAAAAAAAAAAAAAAAAAGGGAACAAAAAACATTTCTTCAAGAGACTGGCTCTGAAGAGAGCCACGTCCTCTGCTAGGCAGGAAAAAAAACTGAGGCTGCTGGATGCAGGTAGGAGGGTTATGTCCGGAGGGACCGCCCCCTGGGCGGGGCTGTTAAGCTCTGGTTTTGAAATGTATGTTTTAAACATTTAACATTCTGCCTAGTCTTCTCCTATGAGCAGGAACATAACCCACTTTGTCAAGATTGAAGATGCTGTGTCAGTCTATGGACGGAAAGAGAAAGTTTGTTTGAAGTCCGACCGTGTGTATGAGGCTTTAGAAGAGTTGAAGACAGACCAAAAGACCAATATTACCAAAATTATTGGGACGCCTGTCTTTACATGAACTTTAATGGCATCCCAGTCTTAGTCTGTAGGGTTCAATATGGAGTTCACCCACCCTTTGCAGCTATAACAGCTTCAACTCTTCTGGGAAGGCTGTCCACAAGGTTTAGGAGTGTCTATGGGAATGTTTGACCATTCTTCCAGAACCGCATTTGTAAGGTCAGGCACCGATGTGGAAGAGAAGGCCCGGCTCGCAGTCTCCGCTCTAATTCATCCCAAAGGTGATCCATCGGGTTGAGGTCAGGACTCTTTACAGAACAGTCAAGTTTTTCCACCCCAAACCCACTCATCCATGTCTTTATGGACCTAGTTTGTGCATTGGTGTGCAGTCAAGTTGAAAACAGGAATGTGCCATCCCAAAACTGTTCCCACCAAGTTGGGAGCATGCAATTGTCCAAAATGTCTTGGTATGCCGACACCTTAAGAATACCCTTCACTGAAATCAAGGGGCCAGTCCCAACCCCCAAAATACAACCCCACACCATAATCCCCCCTCCGCCAAATGATTTGGACCAGTGCACAAAGCAAGGTCAATAAAGACATGATGGATGAGAGCGTTTGGGGTGGAGGAACTTGACTGACCTGCACTGAATCCTGTCCTCAAGACGATAGAACACCTTTGGGAGAAATTAGAGTGGAGACTGCAAGCCAGGCCTTCTTGTCCACATCAGTGCCATACCTCACAAAATGGTCAAACTGGAAATTCCGACTCAGTTTGCTAGTGTTGTCTTGCAAGACGAGCAGAATTCAACCTAATAGGGTCTGCAGTACCGCATTTGGCCTGGGGTGCCTGAGCCGAGCAGAGCCGAAAAGCGACAATCGCAGCCGATCGTCGCCGGTCGGCAATGCTCGGAAAAAAGATTTTTGGTACTCACCGTAAAATCCTTTTCTCTGACATCCATGGACTGACACAGCATCTCTTTACACTTTACACGTGGGTTATGTCCCTGCTTGCAGGAGAAGACCTAGGCAGAATGCGAGATGTTATACATACATTCTAAAAAGCCAGAGCTGAACAGCCCCGCCCAGGGGGGCGGTCCCTCCAGACATAACCATCCCACTGCAGTCAGCAGACCTCAGTTCGTAACAAAGCAGTACAAACCTTAAAAAAGGAAGGGTGGGTGCTGTGTCAGTCCATGGATGTCAGAGAAAGGGATTTTACGGTGAGTACAAAAATCCTATTTTCTCTTATCATCCATGGACTGACACGGCGTCTCTTTACACTTTACATGTGGGATGTCCCAAAGCAGTGTCAAGAGGGATGGGGAGCAGTATAAATGGAAAAACCAAAAACTTCACTCCAAACAAGGCAGAGCTCCTCAATGGAGGAGTTGCAACATTAAACAGCGGCCTGCAGCACCTTGCGGCCGAAGGAAGCATCCGAAGATGCAGCCACATCAACCTTAGAAAAGGTAAGAACGGACGACCAGGTCGCCGCCTTGCACACTTGTGCAACCGACGCTTGATGTCAGAAAGCCCAGGAAGCACCAATTGCCCTGGTGGAATGCGCCGTAACCGGAAAGGGAGGCGCCCGCCCCTTGAGAGCATAGGCTTGAATGACGGTTTGTCTGATCCACCTAGAAATGGTGGCAGACGAAACCGCTTGGCCCTGTTTTGGACCAGAGACAGTCAAACAGTGAGTCAGACTTCCGAATAGAAGCAGTAGCAGACAGGTACACCCGCAAGGCTCGTACCACATCCAATGTGTGAAGCGCAAACTCTCTGGGATGCGATGGGTGAGGACACAAGGACAATGTCCTCATTTAGGTGAAAGGCCGAGACCACCTTTGGCAAAAAAGAAGAAGGTCGGGGACGCAACACCGCCTTATCCTTATGGATGACCAAATAGGGCGACTTGCAGGACAAGGCCGCCAACTCAGACACTCGTCTAACAGAAGTAATGGCCACTAAGAAAGCCACCTTCTGGAGACAAAGTCAAGAGGGGAATATCTCTGATATTTTCAAAAGGGAGGTTCCTGGAGAACCGAGAGCACCAAATTCATGCAAGCCTTCCAAGTACGGTGATGGATCTTTCTGGAGGAAGACTTCCGTGCCCTTAACATGGTCGAAATGACCGAATCCGAGAGACCTCGGTCCCTCAGCACCTGGCTTTCAATAGCCATGCTGTTAAAGCCAGAGACTGTAAAGCAGGATGAAATATAGGACCTTGAGAAAGAAGGTCCTCCCTCAATGGCAACCGACAGGGAACGTCCACGACGAGATGTATCAGATCGGCGTACCAGTGACGCTGAGGTCAATCCGGAGCAATGAGGATCACCGGAATTCCCTCGGTCGCCACCCTGCGCAGCAGGCGAAGGAGCAACTGCCACGGAGGATAAACGTATATCAGGTGATAATGATCCCATGGTGCCACCAATGCATCCGAGGCATCTGCCCAAGGATCCCTGGATCTGGCCACAAACCTCGACACCTTGCGATTGAGTCGAGAGGCCATTAGGTCCACATGCGGCTTGCCCCACCGTCGGTAAAGGAGTTGAAAGACCTCCGGGTGCAAGGACCACTCTCCCTGGTCCAGCGTCTGGCGACTCAGATAGTCCGCCTGCCAATTGTCTACACCCGGAATGTAGACGGCCGACAGAGCCGGCACGCTTCTTTCGGCCCACCTTAGAATGCGGGTGACCTCGGAAGCCGCAGCTGAGCTCCGAGTCCCCCCTTGATGGTTGACATACGCCACCGCCGTGGCGTTGTCCGACTGGATCCTGATGGAGCAACCCGGTAATCTCTCCGACCACGAGGAGAGGCACAGTCTGATTGCCCGTATTTCCAGAACGTTGATCGGTAAACGGGCTTCGTCCGGAGTCCAAAGCCCTTGGGCCGACAGGACTCCCCAGACTCCACCCCAGCCCATCAGGCTGGCGTCCGTCGTGATCATTGTCCATCGGATGGGGAGGAACGACTTTCCGGACCGAAGAGCCGGGGACCTCAACCACCACGCCAGGGATGCCCTGACCAGGTGACTCACCCAGATCTGAAGATCCAAAGGACAACGGGGATTTGTCCCAAGTGGACAAGATCTCTTTCTGTAATGTCCTGGTGTGTGATTGAGCATACGGAACGGCCTCGCAAGAGGCCACCATGAGTCCCAGGACTCTCATGCAAAAACGAATTGACAACCATTTCCGGGACGTCAGCACCCGCACTGCAGACTGAAGTGTCAGCAGCTTCTCCGGAGGTATGAAAACCTTCGCCTCCCAGGAGTCCAGAATCAGACCTAGATACTCCAGATGCTGAGTCGGGACCAGGACCGACTGACTTTTGAATGTTCAGGAGCCACCCGAAGTCCCTGAGGGTCTGACAGACGATAGTCACACTTTCTTCTAATTCTGAGCCACTGTCCGCTCTTAGAAGATCGTTCAGATAGCCCACGATAGCAATGCCTCGCTGTCTCAGCAAAGCTAGAACCGGAGCAAGCACCTTGGTGAACACCCTCGTGCCGAGGCTAGGCTGAAGGGAAGAGCCACAAATTGATAGTGGACTTCGATCGCAAAGCGCAGAAACTTCTGGTGACTCGCGCAGATCGGAACATGCAAGTAGGTGTCCTTGATGTGCAAGGACGCCAGAAAATCCCCTTGGAGTGTAGCGATCACCGTGCGAATGGATTCCATGCGGAATTTTTGCACCTTCATGAAGGCATTCAGGGCCTTGAGGTCCAGAATTGGTCGAACCCCGTCCTTTTTTTGGAACAAACAGATTCGAGTAGAACCCCTGAAACCTCTCCTGGGACGGAACCGGCACAACCACTCTGGACCCGATCAAATCCTGTACAGCCCCCAAGAGGGCTGCCCGACGGGCAGGAAGGAGAGGGAGATTTGAGGGAAAGAATCTGTCTGGGGACCAGGAACAGAACTCTATTCTGTATCCTGAGGTGACCACCTCGCACACCCACCGGTCGGAGATCCGGGAGGTCCACCGATCCGTGAACCTGCGAAGTCGTCCCCCCACCCCAGAGACGGGCGGGGGCAAGACTTCACGCGGAGGCGGGCTTGGGAGCCGGCTTGTTCGGCTTACGCACCCAAGGGCGCTTGTGTCCACCAGCCGCACTGTTGTCAGTCTGGGAGGGCTTACCCGTGGACTGACTGACGAAAAAAAAACTTTTTTGCTGGAAAGGAAGGACCCGGTTTACGACGGGCCTCCTTACCCTTGAAAGTCTGAGGAAGGAGAGTGCTTTTACCTCCTGTGACATCCTTGATGTCATCCAGAGCAGCACCAAAAAGTCTACCACCCTTAAAAGGTAGATCCGTCAGGAGCTTCTTAGAGGCTAGGTCAGCAGACCAGCATTTCAACCAGATAAGACGACGCAATACCACCGCAAAGACAGAGGCCCTGGATAATAAAGGGGCCGCGTCCAACGTGGCGTCGCACACATATATCAGGCCCTGCACCATTTGGTGGGCCAGAGCAATAGTGTCTGGAGGAAGATTATACTCCTGTACAGTTTGGTGCAAAATTTTTGCCCCTTCCGTGAGTGTCTGAGACACAAGGGTCGCCACTACAACAGGTCGTAAGGCGGATCCCAACAAGGCAAACATGGCTCTGCTCACCACTTCTGACCTCCTGTCAGTGGGGTCCTTAAATGCAGGAGTCTCCTCCATCAGGAGAGTGGTGGCCTTGTTCAAACGGGCGACTGGAGGGTCGACCACTGGGAGAGAAGCCCACTTTTTAAGTAGGACGTCTTCAAAGGGGTATCTGAGACAAACACCGCGGGACCATAAAAGTCTTCTGCGGCTTTTCCCAGACCTGATCAATGAGCTGGTCAAAGAAAGGTACATATGGAAAAACCTTTTTAGAAGGCTTGGCCTTAAAAGAACCAAAAAGGAGACTGCCTCCGCCTGAGGTTCTGCAGCCGCAGCATTCAGCTGGAGTGTCCCTCACCGCATCAATTAGTTCACTAACAAGCGACCTGTCATTTACTGACTCAGAACTGGAGTCTTCCTCACAAGGAATGTCCTGTTCAAAACCATCCAAATATTCAGAGCTAGGGTCCTAAACAGCACTAGCTAGGCCCAGATCTGAATCAGAGCACTGCCCTTGTGGAGATAAAGTGGGGAGAGGGCGCTTTTTTGCTCCCTTGCACTCGCACACCGCTTCCATCATGGTCAGAAATGATTCCAGGACTGCCGACAACTGGTCCATAGGGACCGCAGGTGCTGGAGCACTGCCTGTCGCCTCTGGCATGTAGGGGGAAGCTGGTGACACTGACTCCATATTGTCCCTCTCTGAGACTCCTCAGAAAAAAAGTCCACCCACAAGCTGTGCTGACTGAGTAGGGAAATGCCCAGGGGACCCACCAACCTGACCAGGACCGCTCGGTTCCGCCGTCTTGTCTCTCTGCGCCGCGCTGTTCAGCGTGAGCTGAGAGGAGAGAGTGTGAGGAGATTTGCGCCGTTTCCAGCCACGATAGAGGCAAAACAAGTGTTTGAAAAGCGCACGGCTTCAAGAAAATGGCCCCCGCAATGTGCTCAAGCGATCCACGGCAAGATGGCCGCCAATGTAAAGTAATGCACAAAACACAAAACATGCCGCCGAACGGCGCCCAGACCCCCAAAACACTCAAAAAACAGCCCCAGCGATATGCAGACCAGCATGAGCCCCCCCCCCCCCCCCCCCAAGACAGTATGACCCTCAGGCACCCCCCACAGCACAGCAATGGTGACAGAAAGTGACAATAAAAAATAGGGGGAGACAGGGAAAATCCCCCACACAGAGAAACACACAGCATGTACTCACAGGAGAGACTACTTACCCGTCCCCTGAGGGAACCACTGGTTTGTTTCTGACAGAACTATCACAGTGCGGTACTGAGAAGCTGTCGGGCCCGGTTCACAGCGAAAGATACAGCAGGACTGTTCCCTCCCACTGCTTGTAAAAGCAGTCCAGAGGCAATTAGCCGCTAGGATTGCTTTTAAATGAAAGCCGGCCGCAGGCTGAAAAGAATGATACCAAGATGATACCTAAACCCGCAGGCATCATTCTGGTATAACCATTACAAGTCCAGCAACATACCCAGTACGTTGCTGGTCCTTGTTGGACATGTATTGTTATCTTTTTTTTCATGCAGCCTGTTGGCTGAACGAAAAAAAGGTTGATCGGTGGGTATGCCCACCATTAGAATACCTCCCTTCATCCACCCACTTCTAATGATGGGCATACATGCACCATTTATATATGCCGAAGCATGGGGGCATCCTCCCGCAAAAGTTATGCCACGTACACACGGTCGGACTTTTCCACGGGCAAGCCTTTCTTCGGAATTTTGACCGTATGTACGCGGCATTAGGAGCAAAATCGCTCCTCCGCCCCTGCTGCCCCCATGCGTTGGCATATATGCTCTTTTTTTTTTAACTGTGGTGGTGAAATCACCTCCTACAGCACTGGAGTCGCAGGGATCAGGCCTGTCTCTGCGAAAGCTGCAGTTGTGTGTGGTGTTTTGTAAGTGACAGTGATTGATTGATACTGCACTTGGGTGGGGTGGGGTGGGCTGGACAAAAGGGACAAAACAGGTGCTAGCAGGTATCTGGGCTGATCCCGCTAACGCTGCGTTTATGGGAACCCTAAACTGCTGGGGACGCTAGTATAGATCTGATCAGATACTATACCACTAAGGGAGGTGTATGCTTTTGCGCGTGGGTGTTAGCGTTACTGGCACTAACCTGACGCTGCCTGGGGTGACGCAGACCCTCGGACGCTAAAACCGAGTTAATATCACCCGACGGGCAATCAGGGGGTTAAACCTTTATTGGGTTATGTACGGCAGGTGCCTTGACACTATAAAAAGCAAACTAACCCACGTCACCCATAACACTTATATGGTGATCACTGGTGAAAGGGTTAACTAGGGGCAATCAGGGGGTTAAACCTTTATTAGGTAATATATGGGGGTACCTGACACCATAAAAATAGGATTTGTACTCTCCATAAAATCTGTTTCTCTGACGTCCATGGACTGACAGCTCTAATACTGAAACACGTGGGTATATGTCCCTGCTCGCAGGAGAAGATCTAGGCAGAATGTTAGATGCATACATTCTAGAACAAACCAGAGCTGAACAGCCCCGCCCAGGGGGGCGGTCCCTCCGGACATAACCCTCCTACCTGCAGTCAGCAGCCTCAGTTCGTAACAAAGCAGTACAAACCTTAAAAGAAGGGTGGGTGCTGTGTCAGTCCATGGACGTCAGAGAAACGGATTTTACGGCGAGTACAAAAATCCTATTTTCTCTTATCGTCCATGGACTGATACAGCTCTAATACTTAAACACGTGGGATGTCCCAAAGCAGTATCAGAAAAGGGTGGGAGAAGTAGTAAAGTAAAAACCAAAACTTCACTCCAAACAAGCAGAGCTCCTCAACTGAGGAGTTGCAACATTAAACAGCGGCCTGCAACACTTTACGGCCAAAGGAAGCATCCAAAGATGCAGCCACATCAACCTTATAGAATTTAGAAAAGGTATGAACGGACGACCAGGTCGCCGCCTTGCACACTTGTGCAACCGACGCTTGATGTCGGAAAGCCCAGGAAGCACCAACTGCCCTGGTGGAATGCATCGTAACCGGAAAGGGAGGCGCCCTCCCCTTAATGGCATAGGCCTGTATAACAGTCTGTCTGATCTACCTAGAAATGGTGGCAGACGACACCGCTTGGCCCTGTTTTGGACCAGAGACAGACACAAACAGCGAGTCAGACTTCCGAATAGAAGCAGTAGCCGTCAGGTACACCCATAAGGCTCGCACCACATTCAAATTGTGAAGCGCTAACTCTCTGGGATGCAATGGGTGAGGGCACAAGGACGGAAGGACAATGTCCTCATTACGGTGAAAAGTCGAAACCACCTTTGGAAGGAAAAACGGTCGCGGGTGCACCACCGCCTTATCCTTATGGAGGACCAGGGCCGCCAACTCAGACACCCGTCTAACAGAAGTAATGGCCACTAAGAAAGCCACCTTCTGAGACAAAGTTAAGAGAGGAATATCTCTGATATTCTCAAAGGGAGGTTCCTGGAGAACCGGAAGCACCAAATTCAGATCCCAAGGAGGGAGAGGAGACTTGGCAGGGGGGAAAAAAAAAATCACATGGCGAACCCCCTGCACAAAAGTGCTAAGGAATGACCTGCTAGCGGTCGTTGAAATAAAAACGGACAAGGCCGAAATCTGACCCTTAATTGTGCTCAAAGCCAGCCTTTGGGCCACACCACGCTGCAAGAACCACAGGATTCTGGGGACGGAGTAAGTCCGTGGCCGCCAATCTAGCTCTTCGCACATAGCGATGTAAGCTTTCCCGGTACGGTGATAGAGCTTTCTAGGAGGAAGACTTCCGTGCCCTCAGCATGGTTGAAATGACCGAATCCGAAAGGCCTCGGTCCTTCAGCACCTGGCCCTCAATAGCCATGCCGTTAAAACCAGAGACTGTAAAGCAGGATGAAAGATAGGACCTTGAGACAGAAGGTCCTCCCCTCACGAGCAGTCACCAAGGGACGTCGGCGATGAGACATACCAGATCGGCGTACCAATGACGCCGAGGCCAATCCGGGGCAATGAGGATCACCAGAATGCCCACGGCCGCTACTCCGCGCAGCAGACGAGGAAGCAACTGCAGCGGAGGGTAAGCATATATCAAGCGATACTGACCCCACGGGGCCACCAACGCGTCCGCCCAGGAATGTAGACTACCGACAGAGCCGGCACGCTTCTTTCCGCCCACCTTAGGATGTGGGTGACCTCGGATGCCACAGCCGAGCTCCAAGTGTCCCCCTGATGGTTTATATACGCCGTGGCGTTGTCCGACTGGATTCTGACCGAGCGGCCCTGTAGCCTCTTCGACCACGTGGTGGAGAGACACAGTCTGATCGCTCGCAATTCCAGAACGTTGATCGGTAGACAGGATTCGATCGGTAGACAGGATTCGATCGGTAGACAGGATTCGATCGGTAGACAGGATTCGATCGGTAGACAGGATTCGATCGGTAGACAGGATTCGATCGGTAGACAGGATTCGATCGGTAGACAGGATTCGATCGGTAGACAGGATTCGATCGGTAGACAGGATTCGATCGGTAGACAGGATTCGATCGGTAGACAGGATTCGATCGGTAGACAGGATTCGATCGGTAGACAGGATTCGATCGGTAGACAGGATTCGATCGGTAGACAGGATTCGTCCGGTAGACAGGATTCGTCCGGTAGACAGGATTCGTCCGGTAGACAGGATTCGTCCGGTAGACAGGATTCGTCCGGTAGACAGGATTCGTCCGGTAGACAGGATTCGTCCGGTAGACAGGATTCGTCCGGAGTCCAGAGCCCCTGAGCTGACAGGACTCCCCAAACTCCTCCCCAGCCCGTCAACCTGGCATCCTTCGTGACCACCATCCACTGGATGGGGAGGAACGACCTCCCGGACCGAAGAGCCGGTGATCTCAGCCACCACGTCAGGGACGCCCTGACAGAGTGACTCACCTGGATCTGAAGATCCAATGACAACGGGGACTTGTCCCAAATGGACAGAATTTCCTTCTGCAATGCCCGAGTGTGTGATTGGGCATACGGAACTGCTTCGAAGGAGGCAACCACGAGTCCCAGGACTCTCATGCAGAAACGGATTGACAACCATTTTCGGGACGTCAGGACCTGTACTGCCGACTGAAGTGTCTAACTTCTCCGAGAGTAGAAACACCTTCGCTGCCGAAGTGTCCAGGATCAGACCCAGATACTCTAAACGCCGAGTCGGGGCTAGGACCGACTTCTACATGTTCAGGAGCCACCCGAAGTCCCGGAGGGTCTGACTGACTATTGTCACATTTTCCTCCAACTCTGAGCCATTTTCTGCTCTTAGAAGGAGATCGTCCAGATAGCCCACAATAACAATTCCTCGCTGTCTCAGCAAAGCTAGAACCGGGGCAAGCACTTTGGTGAAAACCCGTGGTGCCAATGCTAGGCCAAAGGGAAGAGCCACAAAATGATAGTGGACCTCGCCAATGGCAAAGCGCAGAAACTTCAGGTGACTTGTGCAGATCGGGATGTGCAAGTAAGCGTCCTTGATGTCCAAGGACGCCAGAAAATCCCCTTGGTGGAGTGTCGCGATCACCATGCGAATGGATTCCATACGGGATTT
Source organism: Rana muscosa (assembly GCA_029206835.1). Classification (NCBI taxonomy): domain Eukaryota; kingdom Metazoa; phylum Chordata; class Amphibia; order Anura; family Ranidae; genus Rana; species Rana muscosa. The sequence goes on along the minus strand of CM055117.1, from coordinate 397,788,578 downwards.
TTGTACCTTCGCATTCAAGGCCTTGAGGTCCAGAATTGGCCGGACCCCGTCCTTCTTTGGAGCAAACAGGTTCGAGTAAAACCCCTGAAACCTCTTCTGTGACGGAACCGGCACAATTACTCGGCACCCGAGCAAATCCTGTACAGCCCTCAAGAGCAGGTCAGGGAGGTTTGAGGGAAAGAATCTGTTGGGGGCCACGAGAGGAACTCTATCCTGTACCCCGAGGTGACCACCTCGCACACCCACCGGTCGGAGATCCGGGAGGTCCACCGAACCGTGAACCTGCGAAGACATCTCCCCACCCCAGAGTCGGGCAAGAGCAAGACTTCACGCGGTGGCGGGCTTGGGAGCCGGCTTGGTTGGCTTACGCACCCAGGGGCGCTTCTGTCCCCCAGCCGCACTTTCAGTCTGGGAGGGCTTACCCATGGATTCAGACGGACAAAAAATAAATAAAAAAATATTCGCCGGAAAGGAAGGGCCCGGCCTACGGTGGGGCTCCTTTCCCTTAGCAGACTGAGGAAGGAAGGTGCTCTTACCCCCTGTGACATCCTTAATAATGTCATCCAGGGCGGCCCCAAAAAGGCTACTGCCCTTAAAAAGGTCAAATCAGCCAGGAGCTTCTTGGAAGCTAGGTCGGCCGACCAGCATTTCAGCCAGATAAGGCGACGCAACACCACAACAGAGATAGAGGCCCCAGATATTAAAGGGGCCACATCCAAAGTGGCATCGCAAACAGACTAAAGCTAAACCCTGCGCAAGTTGGTGAGCCAGGGCAATGGTCTCTGGAGGGAGATTATGCTCCTGCACCATCTGGTGCAAAATATTTGCCCATTCTGTGAGTGTCTGAGACACAAGAGTCGCCGCCACTATAGGGCATAAGGCAGACCCCAACAGAGCAAACATAGTTCTACTCACCACTTCTGACCTCCTGTCAGTGGGGTCCTTAAATGCGGGATTCCCCTCCATTGGAAGCATGGTAGCCTTATTCAAACGGGCGACTGGGGGGGTCGACCACTGGGGGGAGAGCCCATTTTTTAACCAGGGCCTCCTCAAAAGGGGTATCTTATGGATGAATAGACGCCGCGGGACCGCCAGTCTTCTGCGGCTTATTCCAGACTTGGTCAATGAATTTATCAAAAAAAAGGCACATATGGAAAGACTTTTTTTGAAGAAATGACTTTAAAAAGGAACCAAAAAAGGAGAAAGCCTCCACCTGAGGTTCCTCAGCCGCACCATACAGCTTGAGAGTGTCCCTCACAGCATCAATGAGTTCACTTACAAGCACCCTGTCAGTTACTGGCTCAGAACTGGGGTCTTCCTCAGAGGGAATGTCCTGTTCAAAAACATTCAAATCATCAGAGCTAGGGTCCTGAGCAGCAGCAGCTAGGCCCATATCTGAGTCAGAGCACTCCCTTACTGGAGAATGTGCTCCCTTGCACTCGCACACCGCTTCCATCCTGACAAGGAATGATTCCAAGACTGCCGACAACTGGTCCACATGGACCGCAGGTGCAGGAGCACTGCCTGTTGCCTCTGACAAGTGTGGGGAAGCAGGTGAACCAGACTCCATACTCTCCACCCTCTGAGACCTTATACACAATAAAGTGAATAATACAGTCCACCCACTGGCTGCGCTGAGGCTGAGGGGATACCCAGAGGACTCGCCAACCCTTTTAAAGACCGTTCAGCTCTGCTGAATGTCACTGCACTGCCAGCGTGAGTGAAGCCTGGAGGAGAGAGTGTGAGGAGATTCGCGCCGAAGCAGCGGCGATAGAGGCCAAAACCAAAAGTGAAAGCGCCGCGGCTTCAAGAAAATAGCTGCCGGCCGCATGTAAGCTGCACCATTGATCCACGGCAAGATGGCCGCCGAGCTCAGTTAAACACAGCAATAGCCATGCCAGCTAATGGCGTCTCCAAACACCCACACCACACAGACATGAGCACACAGACATGAGCATCCCCCTGCAAGGCCAGAGTGACCCCCAAGTACCCTCGCACAGCACAGCGCCAGAACAGGGTGCAGAGAGCAGCATAACAGGGGGGAGACAGGGAGAAACCCCCCAAAACAGAGAAACACAGCCAGCATGTACTCACCTGAAGCAGGAGAGACTACTTACCCGTCCCAGAGGGACCCACTGGCTAGTTTCAGACAGACCTATCACAGAGTAGTACTGAGTAGCTGTTGGCCCGGTCCACTGCGAAAGATACAGCAGGTACTGTTCAATCTTGTGAGGACCGCGGGAGCATAAAAGCCACCCGGCCACCCCTGGAGTCATGGGGCATGTCGTGAACAGAGTCTCACGCACACAAGGCGAGGATCAGCACGCTCGATGGTCAGACAAGGAAGACTACGAGGATACCAGTGTACCCAACCTGTTGCCCAGCTGACAGATGATTGAAGGTCTCAAAAATAAAATAAAATTCCCAAAGGAATAAAAATAAAATCTTCCAGGAGACTGGCTCCTGAGAGAGCCACGTCTTCTTCTGCTAGGCAGAAAAAAAACTGAGGTTGCTGGCTGTAGGTAGGAGGGTTATGTCCGGAGGGACCGCCCCCCCTGGGCGGGGCTGTTCAGCTCTGGTTTGTTCTAGAATGTATGTTTCTAACATCCAACATTCTGCCTAGATCTTCACCTGCGAGCAGGGAAATATACCCACGTGTTTCAGTATTAGAGCTGTGTCAGTCCATGGATAAGAGAAAACCTAGCGGCGAACCTAAAAAAATAACTGGCTACCTAGCAGCACAAGCGACACTAATACAGCGATCAGAAAAACGATCGCTTTGTGACACTGGTGATAGGGGGTGAAAGGGTTACCTGGGGGGCGATCAAGGGGTTAAACCTTTATTAGGGGAGGGGGTTAAGGGGCTACCCTGGACCTAACACTAACTGCCCTGACACTTTTACTATCACAAATGTCACTGATTGCAGTGATCAGTAAATAAATGATCACTGCAATCAGTGACACTGTGAATGGGGGCTGGGGGGGTAATCTGGAGGTGACTGGGTGGGTGGAAAGTGTACCTGTGTCCTGGTGTCAGTGGGCTGTTGGTTCACCAACCTGATGTCTTCTCTCCCCGGCGCTCTGGATGAATAGAACGCTGCATGGAGAGATGACATCACTTCCTCCTGCCTGTGTATACATTACACAGGCAGGGGAAGCTTCTCATTCGCCGGGAGCGATCGCGAGGGGGTGGCCAGAAACCAATGGCCGCCCCCTAATCACAGATCACTCCTGGACCGAAAAAGACAGCCGCATGTACCGGGGGGGGGGGGGGGGAAATCGGACCCCCCACCCATACGAAGGCAGTCACGTACAGGTACGCGATTGTGCCTGTCCGTGCCATTTTGCTGGCGTATATGTACATGGGGCAGTTGTTAAGAGGGAAGTTTCAGCAAAGAAAAAACTTTCCACAGCCCCCAGCGCAGGCACAGTTTACCCTCTATTTTCAGGGTAAAAAAAAGTGAGTGTTATACGCCAATAAATACAGTATTTATACATATTATAAATATATTTTTTTTTTCTATTTTTATAAGTGATCACATAACCTCTGTTCTCAGTTGCATAAAGTGCTTAGAGAGCCGGGGAAAGAGAAACCTCCGTACACTGCTCTTCCCAGTGAATGCTTTGTAAAGAGGAGTGTCAGAACAAGTCTTGCCCATTGAAGGACAGACAGGCTGTTCTTCCAGCACAGCCAGAAAACTGACCACTCTTGAATAGATGAGCTCTCATGCTTTGTGGTCAGTTTGAAATAGGTAAGCAGGGGAACAAGCAGGATCACCAGGCATTTCACACAAAGGAAGCAATACAAAGAGAACACGATACATTTTAAAACAAGTACAAGTACATGGTACAACAGGCACGTGTCAGGAATAGGGATGAGCTTCGTGTTCGAGTCGAACATACGTTCGACTCGAACATCGGCTGTTCGATGAAGATCGAACGATTTGGGCCGTTCGCGCCAAATTCGAGTGACGCGAACGGCCCACAATGCACTACGCCATCGCAGTGTCATCCAGGCGCTGTGATTGGCCAAGCATGCACTATGACCCCGCATGCTTGGCCAATCACAGCGCCGGCAGCGAGGAGAGCAATGATTGGCCACAGGCAGGATGCCTGTGGCCAATTATTGCTGAGGGGGTTTAGTACACGCCCCACACTATAAAAGGCCGCCAGCGCGGCGGCCTTGTGTAGTGTGTTCCGGAGCAGGGAAAGAGAAGCATGGGCAGGGACAGTGTCATTTTTTTTCCTTTACTAATCCTGGATTCCTTGTGTTTAGGGACAGAGAAGGATAGGTAGGGAGAGTGTCAGTGTGTTATTCTGTGCTAAACCTTGTTTGTAGGGACAGAGAAGGACAGTGAGGGAAAGTGTCAGTGTGCTATTCTGTGCTAAATCAATCTTGCTGAACCATATTTGAAATCCTTGAGTTTAGGGACAGAGAAGGACACTCGGGGAAACTGTCATGCCGCGTACACACGACCGCTTTTCTCGACGAGAAAAACTGCATTTTTTCTTTTCGCCGAGAAAAACGATCGTCTGTGGGCTTTATGTCGTTTTTCCCGTCGAGAAAAACGGCATAAAAAACGACGAGAAAAATTAGAACATGTTCTAAATTTTCTCGTCGTTTTTTCCAGCATTTTTTTCCGCGGCAGTTTTCCCATAGGGAATCACTGCCGCGGAGCCCACAGACAGTCGTTTTTCTCGTCAAGAGAAAAAATGATGGGAAAAACGACCGTGTGTAGGGAACCAAGCGGTTCCCTCGTTTTTCCTATCATTATTCACGGCGGTTTAACCGCCGTGAATAATGATCGTGTGTACGCGGCATCAGTGTGCTATTCTGTGCTAAACCAATCTTGCTGAACCGTATTTGAAATCCTTGAGTTTAGGGACAGAGAAGGACAGTGAGGGAAACTATCAGTGTGCTATTCTGTGCTAAACCTTGTTTGTAGGGACAGAGAAGGACAGTGAGGGAAACTGTCAGTGTGCTATTCTGTGCTAAACCAATCTTGCTGAAGCATATTGCAAATCCTTGTGTTTAGGGACAGAGAAGGATAGGCAGGGGACAGTGTCAGTGTCATTGTTGCTAAGCCTCCTGCACAGTATACACCTGAAGGTAGCCCTTATTGCTGTTTTTCCCATCTCCCTGCAGGCCATCCATTAAAATGTCTGGAAGGCAAACAAGGAGAGGCAGACAGTCAGGAGGCAAAAAAAAAAAAAAAAGAGGGCAAGCAGGCTCTGTGTCTGGGGGCAACAGTGCTGGTCGTGGACGCGGTGCATTGTCATCAGCACATGGCCATGGGACACGCTTGTCCTTTTCGGCAGCTGGACATGTTGAGCCACATCATGCCGAAGACTTGGTAGAGTGGATGACCAAGCCCACCTCATCCTCATCCTCTCTCACCCAGGCTCAGGGTACTGGCAAAGCAGCTGCCAAAGCGTCCTCTTCTCTGGTATCAATGTCATCATTAGTCACTCCTTCCCTAGACCCACCATGTCCTCCTCCTGAGGAGTCCCCCGAACTGTTTGAGCACAGTGTTGGGTACATGCTCCAGGAGGATGCCCAGCGTTTCGAAGGATCTGATGATGATACCCAGCTAGAGGAAGGCAGTAGCGTGAGAGCAGAGAGAGGGGATGCTCAAGGAGGACACCAATCTGGCAGTCATGCTCCAGCAGCTGCAGCATACTGCCAGATTGGCTCCAGTGATGAGGAGGGAGGGGATGATGAGGTCACTGACTCCACGTGTGTGCCTAATAGGAGAGAGGAGGAGGAGGAGGAGGATGAGGAGGAGGCACATCTCCAACGAGGCAGGATGCCCTTGGGTGGCCAGCGTATGGGCAGCACACCGACGGAATCACACCGCAGAGCTCCGCCTGTGCAGGGCGCTGCCTCTGCCCGTCATTCAAAAAGTTCTTTGGTGTGGGCCTTTTTTGAGGCGAGTGCATCAGATCGCACAGCTGCTGTTTGCAACACATGTCTCAAGCGTATATCGCGTGGCCAAAACATCAGCCGCTTGGGCACCACATGCTTGATCAGACATATGTTGACCTGCCATGCAGCTCGTTGGCAAGCCTACCTTAAAGACCCACACCAAAGAACAAAGCGGACCTCTCCTTGCACCGCATCAGCTGGGATCTCCAACCCCACTATACCTTCAGTCCTCTCTGAAACCTGCACTGAGAGGAATGAAGGTGTAGAATTAGGTGTGTCACAGCCAAGTACTTGCGGCCACTCTGCTAGCAGTACACCGACGTCCGATTCTAGCAGGCAAATTTCCCTGCCCCAGCTGCTGGACCGTCGAAAGAAGTTCACTCCCAGCCATCCACATGCCCAGCGGTTGAATGCTAGCTTGGCTAAATTGCTAGCGCTTCAACTGCTGCCTTTTCAGTTGGTAGACTCGGCCCCCTTCCGTGAGTTTGTGCAATGTGCGGTTCCTCAGTGGCAGGTTCCCAAACGCCACTTTTTCTCACGGAAGGAGATTCCGGTTCTCTACAGGCATGTGGAAGGCAATGTCTTGGCCTCGCTGGACAGGGCGGTCAGCGGTAAGGTGCATATTACCGCTGACTCATGGTCCAGCAGGCATGGACAGGGACGTTACCTTTCTTTCACGGCCCATTGGGTCACTCTTTTGGCAGCTGGGAAGGATGCAGGACAAGGTGCAGTAGTGTTGGAGGTTGTTCCACCGCCACGCCTCCAAAATGCTACTACTGGTTGTGACACACCTCTCTCCTCCACCCCCTCCTCTTCTTCTTCCTCCATGGCCTCTTCCTGTGCTTTGTCCTCGGAACCAGCGGTGCTCCGTAGGCGTTCAAGGGGCTACGCAAGTACGCAGGCAAAAAGATGCCATGCCGTGCTTGCGCTGGTGTGTTTGGGGGACAGGAGCCACACTGGGGCAGAGGTCCTGTCTGCTCTGCAGGGGCAGGCCGAGAGGTGGTTGGACGCCACGCCAGCTTAAGCCAGGAATGGTGGTTTGCGACAATGGCACCAACCTCCTCTCCGCCCTCCGACAGGGACAACTGACCCATGTGCCCTGTGTGACTCACGTCCTTAACCTGGTGGTGCAGCAGTTCTTGGGCAGGTACCCGGGCTTACAGGATGTCCTGAGGCAGGCCAGGAAAGTCTGTGTGCATTTCCGCAGATCTTATAATGCCAGTGCTCGCCTGGATGAGCTGCAAAAGGAGTTGAACCTGCCCAAGAACCGCCTTATATGTGACATGCCCACCAGGTGGAACTCAACGTTGGCCATGCTGCAGCGGCTGCACACGCAGCAGAGGGCCATCAATGAGTACCTGTGCGACTACGGCACCAGGACAGGGTCAGGGGAGCTCGGGTTTTTTTCACCACGCCAGTGGGGCATGATCAGGGATGCATGCACTGTCCTGGCACCATTTGAGGAGGCCACGAGGATGGTGAGCAGTGACAGTGCATGCATCAGTGACACTGTACCTCTTGTCCACCTGTTGGAACATACGCTGCATGGAATAATGGACAGAGCACTTGAGGCAGAACAGAGGCAGGAAGAGGAGGACTTCCTTGCCTCTCAAGGCCCCCTTTACCCAGACAGTGTTCCTTCTGTCCCACCCATCGCACAGGAAGAGGAGGAGGAGGAGGAGGAGGAGGAGGAGGAGGAGGATTGTGTCAGCACGGAGGTGGAGGCTGGCACTCAGCATCTTCAGCAGCAGTCTTTTAGGGATGATTTACACAGTCCCAAGAAACCAGTGGACTTGTACGTGGCTGGGAGGAGGTGGCTGCGGATCATGTCGTCCTTAGTGACCCAGAGGACTCCGGACTGAATGCCTCAGCTAACCTACGCTGCATGGCCTCCCTGATCCTGCAAAGTCTGCGGAAGGATCCTCGTATTCTTCGGATCAAGGAGAGGGACCATTACTGGCTGGCCACTCTCCTTGATCCACGGTACAAGGGTAAGGTTGCGGACCTTATGTTACCGTCGCAGAGGATGAGACAACTCCGGGAGGCCTTGCAGAAAGGTCTGTGCAACGCGTTCCCAGAGACTGGGAGGTTACAAACTCCTGGTGCTGGACAACGAGTTGCTGAGGCTTCGGGCAGTCAAAGAAGGAGCGGTGGGGAAGGTGGCCGTCTGACCGATGCGTTCAGACAATTCTTTAGTCCGCAGCCCCAAAGTATGATCGGTTCCAGCAACCATCGCCAGCGTCTGATATACATGGTGCAGAAATACCTAGGGGCAAGGTCAGACTTGGACACCTTCCCCACCGAAAATCCTCTGGCTTACTGGGTCTTGAGGATGGATCACTGGCCAGAGCTTGCACAGTATGCAATTGAGCTACTGGCCTGTCTTGCATCCAGCGTTCTTTCAGAACGCACATTCAGTGCTGCTGGAGGATTTGTCACGGATCACAGGGTGCGCCTGTCCACCGACTCGGTTGATCGACTGACTTTCATCAAGATGAACCAGTCTTGGATCACCACCAGCTACGACACACCTGATGCTGATATAACAGACTAATTGATTTTAAAATGTCACATCCCTTCAAGACTGATGCTGATGCTGAGTGCCTGTGCTGTTATGTTGACTGGCTATCCTCCTCCTCCTCCTCCTCCTCAATGATCCGATTAATGATGATAGCTTGGAAGATCATTTTGGTTTATGGGTGCCGCCACCAGTGGCTAAGGCCCAATTTTTCAGCCCGTTTAACAGGGGCGTGTAATTACAATTTTTGATGCAATACTTTGCAACAGGGCTCATTGCTGTGCTTCAAGTACAGTATCTGTGAGGGGTTGCAGTGTTGTGCCACCAGTGCCTAAGGCCCAATTTTTCAGCCCCTGTTCAACAGGGGCATGCAATTATAATTATTGATCTAATAATTCACAGCAGGGCCCATTGCTGCGCCCACCAAGAGTAACTGTCAGGCCTTACAGTGTTGTGGTACCAGCACCACCATCAAAGGCCCAATTTTTACTACCACTGTTCAACAATTATATGTTATTACAATTCCTGATATAATAGTTGACAGCAGGGCGTTCCAGCACCCACCAAGAGTAACTGTGAGTGCTTACAGTGTTGTGCCAACACCAACACCTAAGGGGCCAATTTCTGCAGAGTATATACGGCAGGTCCCTACTTTCAAACATCCAACTTACAAACGACTCCTACTTGCAAACGGAAGAAGACAACAGGAAGTGAGAGGAAATCTACCCCTAGGAAGGAAAATTCTCTCCTGTAAGAATTAATATGGGAGAAAGGTGTCTCCTCTCTACTGATGCTTTATCACCAATCCTTGTTTCAATAAAAACACCACATTTCAAAAACAGTTGTCATTGGGACGCAAAGTGAGGTGAAATGTTCTGAACAGGGGCACAGACAGCAAAACAAATGTTACAGGGGTGATAACCCTTCCCTATGTTTTCCAAAAAGCTTAAAAATAGATTTTTTGGCTGGAGCTACACTTAAACAATGTACGTGTTCAAAATTACAAACAGATTCTACTTAAGAACAAACCTACAATCCCTGTCTTGTTTACACCGCCTGTATACTGCTGTTCAGAGTATATAGGGCCTTTTTTATTTTGTGTTGCGGGGTTCCCCTTAATATCCAAACAATACCCAAAGGGGCTGATGGGGTAGCTATGCCATTTTTCTTAAAGATTTTCATCCATATTACCGGGACCAGACATTATATTAAAGCCGCAAGCAGTTTTAAATGGCTTTTTTTTTCCTTTAGAAATGTCATTTTGTGCAGGGACAGTTCTAAACACGGGAAACACGTGGCACTTAGCAGGCATACTTTAGACACCCCCCAGGTCCGATATTTAAAGGAATATTTGACTTTTTTTTTTTCACTTTATGCATCATTAAAATGACTGCTCCCAAAAAACGTCCGTTTTAAAACTTCTTTTTGCATTGATACATGTCCCCTGGTGCAGAACCCGGGTTCCCAAACTCTGTTTAGGACAATAACATGGATAATAGTCGTTATAATTAGCACTTTAGAATTCGAACGTTCGCATCCATTGTATTTAATAGGGTTCTAATGTTCATGCGAACTTTCGGTCCGTTCGCGGGTTCTGGTGCGAACCGAACCCGGGGGTGTTCGGCTCATCACTAGTCAGGAATATGAAATGTTGAGGTAAGATATTATTTAATATCTTCACGTATCCCCGGAAGAGACACTTGCCAAACAAGAATGAGGACGCACCAATCCCAAAAATTGCCTCCACACTCAAATAGTGTAGCAGTCCAACTCAGGAGCTCATTCCACTCAACATAGGCAACATGACAAAGTAGAACAAACGCAACACAAACATTTGACACTTCTGCTGGGCCCAACATTACTACTAGACAAAGTAGTGAAATAGAAGTCGGCTACACCCAGAAGTGTGTCAGATGCCGAAAATTCTTCAAGCTCAGCTATTCAAAAAAGTTCAGATTGGCAACAAATGCAATAGGACAAGTAATATTTATTTTATATGCAGGATGCACCTTTTAAGCTTTAATCTTTAGACCAAATCATTAGTAAGGTCATAGGGTTACTAAATATGTTAGCAATATTAGTACTTTGCTAAAAGCAGACTCACCACTCCATAATAATAAGCAGGCACTTTCGAGACTGGTAAAGATTTTCATAGACATCAATTATCTTTACAATGTGTGAGCACTGTGATGCTCTCCAGTGCAACTCGACCTCTCTACGTGCTTTTGCACAGTCCTGCAGCATCTAACAAAGAAAAAAAAAAAATATATATATATATATATTTATCATATATATTTATATTTATCATATATATTTATATATATATATATATATATATATATATATATATATATATATATATATATATATATATATATTTATCATTAGTTTGCCAGACAAAGGATTTTATTGCATTTTCAAATATATCTATGAGCAAATGGGTTTACTCTCAGTTTTCTATGGTGGCAGAATCAGAGTTGGAAAAGACCAGCTACCCTTTAAGTGTTTCCAGTGCCCCTCATCTTGGTAAATCAAGTGCAAAAAATGCCATCTCCAAGCAAGCACTTTTTAACTAAACACACACACACACACACACACACACACACACACACACTACATTTTGCTAAAGCTAAAAGACTCTGTTCTTCACTGATTTTGTGTTATACAAGACATACAGACGGGGGGGAGAGTGACAAGACTGACAACTCAAGCTGGGGGGGGGGGGGGGGGGGGATTTCTTTACAGCTCTCATTTGGTTTTTGAAAAAGAAAAGAAAACATTTTTTTTTTTCAATTTTCAAAACTGCCAAAAATCGAGATCTGCAAAATACTCACCATACCTCTCAGCAAATAGCTTGGGGTGTCTACTTTCCAAAATGGGGTCATTTGGGGGGGTTTGTGCCATCTGGGCATTCCATGGCCTCCGAAACTGTGATAGGCAGTGAGGAGTGAAATCAAAAATTCACACCCTTAGAAATCCTGAAGGCGGTGCTTGGTTTTCGGGGTCCCCCACGTGGCTAGGCTCCCAAAATGTCCCACACATGTGGTATCCCCGTACTCAGGAGAAGCAACAGAATGTATTTTGGGGTGCAATTCCACATATAACCATTGAATGTTTGAGCAATATATCATTTAGTGACAACTTTTTGTACATTTTTTTTTTTAGTCATTATTCAATCACTTGGGACAAAAAAATAAAAAATATTCAATGGGCTCAACATGCCTCTCAAATAGCTTGGGGTGTCTACTTTCCAAAATGGGGTCATTGGGGGGGGGGGGGCGGTTTGAACTGTGCTGGCATTTTATACACAACATTAGGAAGCTTATGTCACACTCTTCTAACCACTTGAAGACAAAGCCCTGACACTTTGTTTACATGAAAACATTTTTTATTTTTTTTTGCAAGAAAATTACGTTGAACCCCCAAACATTATATATTTTTTTAAAGCAAAGGCCCTACAGATTAAAATAGTGGGTGTTGCATTTTTTTTTTCCCACACAGTATTTGCGCAGTGATTTTTCAAACGCATTTTTTTTTAATGCACTAAAACACACTATATTGCCCAAATGTTTGATGAAATAAAAAAAAAAAAAAAAAGATGATCTTAGGCCGAGTACATGGATACCAAACACGACATGCTTTAAAATTGCGCACAAACGCGCAGCGGCGACAAACTACATACATTTTTAAAAGCCTTCAAAAGCCTTTACAGGTTACCACATTAGATTTACAGAGGAGGTCTACTGCTTAAATTACTGCCCTCGATCTGACCTTCGCGGTGATACCTCACATGCATGGTGCAATTGCTGTTTACATATGACGCTAGACCGACGCTTGCGTTCGCCTTTGCGCAAGAGCAGGGGGGGGGGGACAGGGGTGCTTTTTTTTTTATTATTATTAATTTTGCTTTTTTATTTTATTTTTAAAACTGTTCCTTCCATATTTTTTTTTTTTTTACCATTTTTATTGTTATCTCAGGGAATGTAAATATCCCCAATGATAGCAATAGGTAGTGACAGGTACTCTTTTTTTTTGAAAAAAATTAAGGGGTTAGACCCTAGATCTTTCCTCTGCCCTCAAAGCATCTGACCACACCAAGATCGGTGTGATAAAATGCTTTCCCAAATTCCCAATGGCGCTGGGGGAGAGACATTCCCTCCCACTGCTTGTAAAAGCAGTCTAGAGGCTAATTATCTGCTAGGATTGCTTTTACATGAAAGCCGGCCGCTGGCTGAAAAGAGTGATACCAAGATGATACCTAAACCCGCAGGCATCATTCTGGTATAAACATTCAAAGTCCAGCAACATACCAGTACATTGCTGGTCCTTGTTGGACATGTATTGTAATCTTTTTTTTCATGCAGCCTGTTGGCTGAACGAAAAAAAAAGATTGATCGGTGGGTATGCCCACCATTAGAATACCTCCCTTCATCCACCCACTTCTAATGATGGGCATACATGCACCATTTATATATGCCGAAGCATGGGGGCATCCTCCCGCAAAAAAGTTATGCCGCGTACACACGGTCGGACTTTTCCACGGGCAAGCCTCCGTCGGAATTTCGACCGTATGTACGCCGCATTAGGAGCAAAATCGCTCCTCCACCCTGTTGCCCCCATGCTTCGGCATATATGCTCTTTTTTTTTTTTAACTGTGGTGGTGAAATCACCTCCTACAGCACTGGAGTCACAGCTTTATGTATTGTGGGAGCGAGAGACAATAAAACGACAACTATTTTTGTTTTTTTTATTTTATATTTATTTATTTTATATATTTTTTTTTTTCTTTTTTACACTTTTTTCTGTAACTTTAACAACTGTAATGGTTCGGGTCTCTCAAAATGCGAAGGGGGGACCCTGTGTAAGTGTGTCCTGTTCTGTGCAATGCTGTACCCTACGCTAAAACTTCACTTTTGCGTGGAAGCGTTCAAAACATTTACCAATGCAAAGACCAGGATTGTCAGGACAGCGTGGACAAAAATAACGGGTGTCACGCCTAAATCCGCGCTTGCTACAGACACGACATCTTTTTGGGGGGGCTCGTTGGGTAGGGGTACTCTCGAGGACATACGGATAATGCCTCTCATGCAGCTGGCTTACTGCATTTGGTTGGGGATGGTGAGGTGCAGAACCGCCTGGATACAGGAGTTCTGTGACTATCTCATCCTGGAATTTTAGGAGAGATAACGTCCCGCCTGAAGCTCTGTATAGCACATGAGCGTTCAGCAAAGCCAAATTGGAATAAGGATAGAGACACTTTTTGTACCAGCGTCTCGCCTACGGTCAATTAGATACGGCGCCAACAACTGGTCGTTGAGGGCCACCCCTCCCATATTTTGGTTATATTCGTGGACACAGAGGGGTTTCTCCACAACACCAGTCTCCGTACGAATTTGGACTGTCGTGTCTGCATGAAGGGAGGTAAGAAGGAAAACATTCTTATTATCCCTCCACGTCACAGCGAGCAAGTTATTACACTTCAAGCAGGCTCTCTGCCCCAGCCTAAAACAGGCATCTACAAGCCGCTGGGGAAAGCCCCGGCGATTAGGTCGCACGTTGCCACATGCTCCAATCTGATGATCAAACAAGTGAATAAACAGTGGCACGCTCGTGTAATAATTGTCCACATACAAGTGGTACCCCTTTCCGAATAAGGGTGACACCAAGTTCCACACTATCTTGCCAGCGCTCCCTATGTAATCTGGGCAGTTGACCGGCTCAACCTGACTATCTTTTCCCTCATAAACCGTAAAGCTCCATACATAGCCCTGTCACAGAACTTCTAGAGCTTGACCCCGTATCTGGCACGCTTGCTGGGAAGGTACTGCTTGAAAGACAAGCGGCCAGAAAATGTAATCAGGGACTCATCAACGCAGACAACTTGATCGGGAATAAACAAGGCTGCAAAACGTTCGTTGAAGTGGTTTATGAGGGGCCGAATTTTGTAGAGCCGGTCGTATTCAGGGTCTCCACGTGGACGACAAAGTTCATTGTCGTTGAAATGCATGAACCGCAAGATCTGCTCGTATCGTTTCCTGGGCATGGAGGCAGAGAACACGGGCATGTGGTCAATTGGGTGCGTGGACCAATAAGCACGCAATGACGGGAATTTATGTGTGCCCATGTTGAGGGAAAGGTCCAGAAAGGTCTTAAATTCGGAAACCGTAATTGGTTTCCAATCTTTGGCAATGGAAGGCAACTGGGGATTAGCAGCGATGGATTGACCAGCATATAAATTACTCTGGTCCACAATAGATCTATAGAGATCTTCCGTGAAAAACAGCGAATAAAAATCAATTGGCATAAAATCAGCCGTTTCCACCTGAATACCGGGTTGGGCAGTGAATGGGTGAAGTATGGGTTCTGCAGAGGTGGTGGGGACCCAATCAGGATAGGCAAATTGTGCAGGAAGGGCACTATGGGCACGACAGGCCTGCCTTTGTCTTGGTGGCAGCGGGACATAACTTGTGCTTGCCACCTCGCCAGCTTGAACTGCACTTATGGGACTCGCCACGTCACCATGTGATACTGCCGTGCTGGATGTACGCCCAGGCTGTACTAGGCCGTGGGTGCTTGACAATTCACCCGAAGGAATAGCGGCGCCAGTACTACTCTGCTCCATGATACGAGAGCCCTGCGGTTCTTGCTCCTCAACAACCTCAGAAGATCGGGATCGGTACGCCTGACCTTAGCAGGGACCTCACCTTCGTCGTCAGAGCTATCTGACATGGAGCCGCTGACTTCACTGTCTTCTACGGGAAGATATTCTGAGCCTGAATCTGACAGATGCATGACCTCCTCTTCACTATCTGTCATGCTCAGAATCTCGTAGGCCTCTTTACTAGTGTACCTTCGAGTTGCCATTTTGGGCTCTAAATTTAGGGGTACACTAGTAAGATCCACAGGTAAAAAAAGCACCTGACTGTAAGCAAATGTATCAAACGCTTAAAAAAAAAAAAAAACTGTTAGCGGCGATCGCAGGGATCGGGACTGTCTCTGCGAACGCTGCAGTTATGTGTGTTGTGTTTGGTAAGTTACAGTGATCGATCGATACTGCACTTGGGGGGGCTGGGCAGAGGGGCTAAATGCAGGTGCTAGCAGGTATCTGGGCTGATTACGCTAACATTGCGTTTTTGTGAACCCTAAACCGCTGGGGACGCTAGTATAGATCTGATCAGATCAGATATTGATCTGTTCAGATACTAAACCACTAAGGGAGGTGTATGCTTTGCACGTGGGTGTTAGCGTTACTGGCACTAACCTAACACTGCCTGGGGCGACGCAGACCCTCTCTGGCGCTAAAACCTAATTGATATCAGCCGCCGGGCGATCAGGGGGTTAAACCTTTATTGGGTTATATACAGCGGTTGCCCTGATGCTATAAAAAGCAAACTAACCAACCAGCGTCACCCGTAAAACTTATATGGTGATCACTGGTGAAAGGGTTAACTAGGGGCAATCAGGGGCTTAAAACCTTTATTAGGTTTTTATATAGCGTCAGGTACCCCCATATATAACCTGACGGGTAACCTAAATAACGAAATAACTAACTGGCTAACCAGTGTCACCAGTGACACTTATACGGTGATCACGGGTGAAAGGGTTAACTCTAGGGGCAATCAGGGGGTTAAATATATGGGGGTACCCGACGCTATAAAAACCTGCGGCAAACCTAAAAATAAACTGGCTATCTAGGGCACCACCGGCCCTAATACAGCAATAGGAAAAACGATCGCTTAGTGACGCTGGCGTTAGGGGGTGAAAGGGTTACGGGGCTACCCTGGATCTAAAGGGGCCTAAACCTAACTGCCCTGCAACTTTTTACTGTCACAAATGACACTGATTGCAGTGATCAGTAAAAAAATTACCACTGCAAATGGTGCACTGTGACTGGGGGTACTGGGGGGGTGCAAGTGTGCCTACAAGTACTGGTGTCAGTGTAGTGTTGGTGCACTTACTGTGAGATGTCTTCTCTCCTCGCGCCGGATCGAAAAGACCGCCGCATGGAGAGATGACATCACTTCCTCTGCCTGCGTTTACATTACACAGGAAGATCCTCATTCGCCGGGAGCGATCGCGAGGGGGTGGCCGGAAACTAATGGCCGTCCCCTCATCACGGATCGCTCCCAGAACGATGCCGACCGCTCACTGTATACTATACGAAGGCAGGCACGTACAGGTACGTGATTGTGCCATTCTGCCGACACACACACACACACACACAGTGAGCGGTCGTTAAGTGGTTAAAGATATTAAAAGAACATTTTGAAAGAAAAAAAAAATTGGATTTTTGTACTCACCTTAAAATCCTTTTCTCTGACATCCATGGACTGACACGGCGTCTCTTATTTACTGTACACGTGGGTTATGTCCCTGCTTGCAAAAGACCTAGGCAGAATGTGAGATGTTATACATATATTCTAAAAGCCAGAGTTGAACAGCCCCGCCCAGGGGGGCGATCCCTCCGGACATAACCCACCCCCTGCAGTCAGCAGACCTCAGTTCGTAACAAAGCAGTACAAACTTAAGGAAGGGTGGGTGCCGTGTCGGTCCATGGATGTCAGAGAAAAGGATTTTACGGCGAGTACAAAAATCCTATTTTCTCTTATCATCCATGGACTGACACGGCGCGTGGGATGTCCCAAAGCAGTGTCAAGAGGGATGGGAGCAGTATAAATGGAAAACCAAAAACTTCACTCCAAACAAGGCAGAGCTCCTCAACGGAGGAGTTGCAACTCTAAACAGCGGCCTGCAACACCTTGCGGCCGAAGGAAGCATCCGAAGATACAGCCACATTAACCTTATTAAAAAAAACTTAGAAAAGGTATGAACAGACGACCAGGTCGCCGCCTTGCACACTTGTGCAACCGACGCTTGATGTCGGAAAGCCCAGGAAGCACCAATTGCCCTGGTGGAATGCGCCGTGCCCGGAAAGGGAGGCGCCCGCCCCTTGAGAGCATAGGCTTGAATGACGGTTTGTCTGATCCACCTAGAAAAGGTGGCAGATGAAATCGCTTGGCCCTGTTTTGGACCAGAGGCAGTTACAAACAGTGAGTCAGACTTCCGAATCGAAGCAGTAGCAGACAGGTACACCCGCAAGGCTCGCACCACGTCAAATGTGTGAAGCACAAACTCTCTGGGATGTAGATGGGTGAGGACACAAGGACGGGAGGACAATGTCCTCATTTAGGTGAAAGGCCGAGACCACCTTTGGCAAAAAAGGAAGTCGCGGACGCAACACCACCGTATCCTTATGGATAACCCAATATGGCGACTTGCAGGACAAGGCCGCCAACTCAGACACTCGTGTAACAGAAGTAATTGCCACTAAAAAGGGCCACTTTCTAAAACAAAGTCAAGAGGGGAATATCCCTGATATTCTCAAAGGGAGGTTCCTGGAGAACCGAGAGCCCCAATTCAGATCCCAAGGGGGGAGAGGAGGCTTGACAGGAGGGAGCACATGGCGAACCCCCTGCACAAAGGTGCTAACCAAGGAATGACCCGCTAGTGGTCGCTAAAAGAAGACGGCCAAGGTCGAAATCTGACCCTTAATGGTACTTAAAGCGAGCTTTTGGTCCACTCCATGCTGCAGGAAACGCAGGATTCTAGGGACTGAATACATCCGGAGGACATCAGTCCAGCTCTTTGCACATGGCGACGTAAGCTTTCCAGGAACGGTGATAGATCATTCTGGAGGAGGACTTCCGTGCCCTTAACATGGTCGAAATGACCGAGTCCGAGAGACCTCCGTCTCTCAACACCTGGCTTTCAACAGCCATGCCGTTAAGCCAGAGACTGTAAAGCAGGATGAAATATAGGACCTTGAGACAGAAGGTCCTCCCTTGTTGACAACTGCCAGGTAACGCCCGCGACGAGACGTACCAGTTCGGCGTACCAGTGACGCCGAGGCCAAACCGGAGCAATGAGGATCACCGGAATTCCCTCGGTCGCCACCCTGCGCAGCAGGCGAGGGAGCAACTGCAGCGGAGGATAAACGTATATCAGGTGATAATGACCCCATGGGACCCACTAACGCATCCAAGGCATTCGCCAAGGATCCCTGGATCTGGCCACAAACCTCGACACCCTGCGAATGAGTCGAGAGGCCATCAGGTCTACATCCCGCGTGCCCCACCGTCGGCAAAGGAGTTGAAATACCTCCGGGTGCAAGGACCACTCTCCCTGGTCCAGCGTCTGGCGACTCAAATAGTCCGCCTGTCAATTGTCTATGCCCGGAATGTAAACGGCCGACAGAGCTGGCACGCTTCTTTTATCCCACTTCAGGGTACGGGCGACCTCGGAAGCCGCAGCTGAGCTCAGAGTCCCCCCTTGATGGTTGACATATGCCACCAACCGTGACGTTGTCCAACTGGATCCTAATGGAGCGATCCTGCAATCTCTCAGACCACGAGGAGAGGCACAGTCTGATGGCCCGTATTTCCAGAACATTGATCAGTGAACAGGCTTCGTCCGGAGTCCAAAGCCCTTGGGTCGACAGGACTCCCCAGATTCCACCCCAGCCCGTCAGGCTGGCGTCCGTCGTGAACACCGTCCACCCACAGAACTTCCCGGACCGAAGAGCCAGGGACCCCAACCACCATGTCAGGAGACGCCCTGACCAGGTGACTCACCTGGATGGGAAAATCCAAAGACAACAGGGATTTGTCCCAAGGGAACAAGATCTCCTTCTGCAATGCCCTGGTGTGATTGGGCATACGGAATGCCCTGGTGTGTGATTGGGCATACGGAACGACCTCGAAAGAGACCACCATGAGTCCCAGGACTCTCATGCAAAAACAGATTGATGACCATTTTCGGGATGTCAGCACCCGCACTGCAGACTGAAGTGTCAGTAACTTCCCCAGAGGTAGGAATTTCTTTGCCTCCAAGGAGTCCAGAATCAGACCTAGATACTCCAGACGCTAATTCGGGACCAGGACTGACTCCCGAATGTTCAGGAGCCACCCGAAGTCCCTGAGGGTCCGACGGACGATAGTCTAATTCTGAGCCACTTTCTGCTCTTAGAAGATCGTCCAGATAGCCCACGACAGCGATGCCTCGTCGTCTCAGCAAGCTAGAACCGGCGCAAGTACCTTGGTGAACACCCTCGTGCCGAGGCTAGGCTGAAGGAAGAGCCACAAATTGATAGTGGACTTCGCCGATCGCAAGCGCAGAAACGTCTGGCGACTTGTGCAGATCAGAACATGCAAGTAGGCGTCCTTGATGTCCAAGGCCACCAGAAAATCCCCTTGACGGAGTGTATCGATCACCGTGCGAAAGGATTCCATGCGGAACTTTTGCACCTTCACGAAGGCATTCAGGGCCTTGAGGTCCAGGATAGGCCGAACCCTGTCCCTTTTTTGGGACGACAAACGGATTCGAGTAGAATCTCTGAAACCTCTCCTGTGACTGAACCGGCACAATTAACCTGAGGTGACCACCTCGCACACCCACCGGTAGGGGATCCGGGAGGTCCACCGATCAGTGAACCTGCAAAGTCGTCCCCCCACCCCAGAGTCGGGTGGGGGCAAGACTTCACGCGGAGGCGGGCTTGGGAGCCGGCTTGTTTGGCTTACGCAGCCAGGGGCGCATGTGTCCACCAGCCGCACTGCTGTCAGTCTGGGAGGACCTACCCGTGGACTCCGACGAAAAAAACAACCTTTTTTGCTGGAAAGGAAGGACCCTGCTTACGGCAGGCCTCCTTACCCTTGCTAGTCTGAGGAAGAAGAGTGCTTTTACCTCCCGTGACATCCTTGATGATGTCATCCAGCGCAGCACCGAAAAGCCTACCACCTTTAAATGTTAGATCCATCAGAAGCTTCTTAGGAGGCTAGAGCAGACCAGCATTTCAACCAGATAAAACGACACAATACCACCGCCGAGACAGAGGCCCTGGATATTAAGGGGCCACGTCTAACGTGGCGTCGCACACATAAACCAGGCCCTGCACCATTAGGTGGGCCAGAGCAATAGTGTCTGGAGGAATATTATGCTCCTGTACAGTTTGGTGCAAAATTTTGCCCATCCCGTAAGTGTCTGAGACACAAGGGTCGCCAACACCACAGGCCGTAGGGCGGACCCCAAGAAGGCAAACATGGCTCTGCTCACCACTTCTGACCTCCTGTCAGTGGGGTCCTTAAATGCAGGAGTCCCCTCCATCGGGAGAGTGGTGACCTTGTTCAACCGGGCGACTGGAGGGTCGACCACTGGGGGAGAAGCCCACGTTTTAAGTAGGGCATCTTCAAAGGGGTATCTGATAGACAAACGCCGCGGGACCACAAAAGTCTTCTGCGGCTTTTTCCCAGACCTTATCAATGAGCTGGTCAAAGAAAGGTACATATGGAAAAACCTTTTTAGAAGGCCCGGCCTTAAAAGAACCAAAAAAGAGACTGTCTGCCTGAGGTTCTGCATCCGCAGCATTCAGCTTGAGAGTGTCCCTCACCGCAGCAATGAGTTTACTAACAAGCGCCCTGTCATTTACTGACTCAGAACTGGAGTCTTCCTCGCAAGGAATGTCCTGTTCAAAACCATCAAAATATTCAGAGCTAGGGTCCTGAGCGGTAGTGGCTAGGCCCATATCTGAATCAGCGCACACCCCCTTTTTTTTTTTTTTAAATAAAGTGGGGAGAGGGGCTTTTTTGCTCCCTTGCGCTCGCACACTGCTTCCCTCCTGGTCAGATTAATGATTCCAGGACTGCCGACGACTGGTCCATAGGGACCGCAGGTGCTGGAGCACTGCCTGTTGCCTCAGACAAGTAAGGGGAAGCTGTGACACTGACTCCATATTGCCCCTCTCTAAGACTCCTCAGATAAAAAAAGTCCACCCACAGGCTGTGCTGACTGAGGAGGGGGCGCCCAGGGGACTCACCAGAGCGGACTAGGACCGCTCAGATATGCTGTCTGTATCGCGCTGTGTCAACGTGAGTGAGCTGTGAGGAGATTGTGAGGAGATTTGCGCTGTTACAGCTGCGATAGAGGCCAAACTAGTGCTGAAAAGCGCACGGGCTACAAGAAAATGCCCGCCGCACTTCACTGAGGCGATCCGCGGCAAAATGGCCGCCATGCGCAGATAAAAGAAAAAAATTTAAAAAACAGCATACACAGTGCCAAACGGCGCCCGGGCCCCAAAAAAACACAAAAGGCCCCCAGCGATATGCAGACCAGCATGACCCCCCCCCCCCCAGAACTGTATGACCCCCCAGGCACCCCCCACAGCACCAGCAATGGTGACAGAGAGTGACAATAAAACACAGGGGGAGACAGGGAAAATAGCCCACAGAGAAACACACACACACAGCATTTTGTACTCACCTGCAGGCAGGAGAGACTTAACGTCCCCTGAGGGATCCACTGGTGTGTTTCTGACAGACCTATCAGAGTAGTACTGCGTAGCCGTCGGCCCGGTCCACCACGAGAGATACAGTCCGTCAGGTACTGTTCAATCTTGAGAGGACCGCGGGAGCATGAAAGCAACCCGGCCACCCCTGGAGTCATGGGGCATGTCGTGAACTGAGTCTCACGCACACAAGGCGAGGATCAGCACGCTCGATGGTCGGACAGGGAAGACTACGAGGATACTAGTGTACCCAACCTGTTGTCCAGCCGACAGTTGATTGAAGGTCTCAAAAAGAAAATTCCCAAAAGGAATAAAAGTTAAAGTAAAATCTTCCAGAAGACTGGCTCCTGAGAGAGCCACGTCTTCTCCTTCTGCTAGGCAGAAAAAAAACTGAGGTCTGCTGACTGCAGGGGGTGGGTTATGTCCGGAGGGACCGCCCCCCTGGGCGGGGCTGTTCAACTCTGGCTTTTAGAATGTATGTATGTATGTATGTATGTATGTATGTATGTATGTATGTATGTATGTATGTATGTATGTATGTATGTATGTATGACATCTCACATTCTGCCTAGGTCTTCTCCTGCAAGCAGGGACATAACCCACGTGTACAGTGAAGAGATGCCGTGTCAGTCCATGGATAAGAGAAATACATGTTTTTGTTTCAGTTATAAAATTTTGCAAATAATCTTTAAGCGATTTATTACCTGCGGTGGTTTTGCACAGAGCAGCCCAGATTCTCTTCTCCTAGGGTCCCTCATTGATGCTCCTGGCCCCTCTCAGCAAGCGGCTTACTATGGGGGCACCCGAGCCACTACTCGGTGTCTCTTCCCCCCTCTCCTCCCCCCTCCCTCCTCCCTCTCCCTCCTCCCTCTCCCTCCTCCCTCGATTTGGCATGTCAAAAACACACCAGTGTGAACCAGGGCTAAAGCAGGTCTGAATGCAAAAAAGTGGGTCCAACCCAGTACTAGCAAGGCGTACCTAATAAAGTGGCCGTACAAATATCCACCAAATTACCCTTTTTTGGGAAAGAAGACCGTCCAAGATATTTTGTAGGAGGCATGGTGAGCTTTTCGAAGTTGTAATTTTTTTGGAAAATTAAGAAATAACATTTTTTTTTCACAATCTCTTTTTTTTTTACATAGTGTCACCAGTGCAGTACAGTGTCATCATATAACTGGTGTGGTGATGACTGTGACCAATCACATCTAGCAAACACAATTGTACACAATGAAGCCAGCAGCCATCACCCTGGTACCGTTTTTTAGAGCTGATGGTTGGCTTTCCAGCAACAACCACTGATGCAACTAAGCTCAGTTTTTATTACAAGGAGTGGGCGGGGATGTCCGACCAGGTCTCCCTTCCCACCGGGAGACCTGAGCCACCAGCTGGGCACATCTGCCAGCTGGCCAGGGTCCCGAACAAAGCCGGATTCGCTTTGATCGAGTCTCCGACGTAGCAACTCAGAAGTGACGTCACATCCGGTTTACTCAGCAGCCAACGGCACAGATTTAAAATAATATATATATATATATATATATATATATATATATATATATATATATATATATATATATATATATATATATATATATTTCATATATATTACATTACAGTATTTTAAAAAAAAACACTGATCTTGGTGATTTGAATACTTTTATGGGGTGTACTCCATAAAAAAAAAAAAAAACACTATTCCTGACTATTACAGGGGATGTTTACATTCCTTGTGACAACAATAAAAAAAAAAAAATCTGATTTTTTTTAAAAAAAGGGTACACTAAAGAAAAAAATAAAATAATATTTATTATTAATGCGCCCCACCCCTCCGTGCACCAAAGAAAACCCATACGCAAGACGCACCTGCAAATGTACACAGTGTTCCAATCACACGTGAGGTATGGCCGCAATCGTTAGCAATAATTTAACTCTAACTCTAAACAGGTAACCGTTAAACTTTTTTAAAGCGTCGCCTATGGAGATTCTCCCCCCCCCCCCCCCCAAGTTAAATGGAAATGATACAAACAATTAAACACCCCCCTTGGCATTTTCAAGTTCATCCCCACAGTGGGCTGGGTTACCTCCAGGTTAGACAGGCCGCCAAAGTCCAGCAACTTCAGCATTTCCTTGATGTCAGGATCTACCTCAATGATGTGGGAGGCTGGGTTCACACTTGTGCGTTGCGTTTTTGAGCTCCAGTTTCTTTGCCAAGTTCTCAATCAGTTGTTCAGCAGTTCCTTTGATTTTTACCTGCGGATTTGCTGACCTGGGAGAGGAGAGGGAAGTGTACAGTGGCTGACCGCGATCCCGCCGCTGTTATGAGGGGGAACTCTATGCCAAATTTTAAATATAAAAACGGCATGGGTTCCCCTCCAGGAGCATACCAGGCCCTTAGGTCTGGTATGGATATTAAGGGGAACCCCCTACGCCGGAAAAAAAAAGGTGTGGGTCCCCCCAAAATCCATACCAGACCCTTATCCGAGCACGCAGCTCGGCCGATCAGGAAAGGGGGTGGGGACGAGCGAGCGCTCATCCCCACCTGGGGTGGGGGGCCCTGCGGCCCCCCCCACCCCAAAGCACCCTGCCCCCATGTTGATGAACACAAGGGCCTCTACCTGACAACCCTGGCCATTGGTTGTCGGGGTCTGCGGGCGGGGTGCTTATCAGAATCCGGGAGCCCATTTAATAAGAGGGCCCCCAGATCCCGACCCCCCACCCTATGTGAATGAGTATGGGGTACATCGTAAAAACCTGTGGAGTTTTTTTTATTGACTTTTTTTTCCCCACCAGGTGAATGGGTACGATCCCATACTCATTCACATAGGGTGGGGGGGGCCGGGATCTGGGAGCCCCCTTATTAACAGGGGGCTCCCGGATTCCGATAAGCCCCCCCGCCCGCAGACCCCGACAACCAAAGGCCAGGGTTGTCGGGTAGAGGCCTTTGTCCTCATCAACATGGGGGCAGGGCGCCCCCCTGCCCCAACCCCCCCATATTGAGGGCATGCGGCCTGGTACGGTTTAGTAGGGGCGCTCGCTCTTCCGCACCCCCTTTCCTGACCGGCCGGGCTGCGTGCTCGGCTAAGGGTCTGGTATGGGTTTTGGGGGGACCCCCACGCCGTTTTTTCGGCGTAGGGAGTTCCTCTTAAAATCCATACCAGACCTAAGGGCCTGGTATGCTCCTGGAGGGGAACCCATGCCGGTTTTTTATTTAAAATTTGGTGTGGAGTTCCCCCTCATGATTCATACGTACTGTGTTCAGAACGCAACACATCTGCGAATCAGATGCGTTCCCAAAGAACATAATGGGCAGACAATTCGCACCGGAATGCCTAAAAAAGCACACTTTTTTGGGCAATGCGCAGTACGAATGCATCGCACATATGAACCAGCCTCATTGAAATTAATGTATTTTAAAATGTTATGCGAATTGGATGCGGTGTAAACCGCAACCAATTCGCATAGGTGTGAACGGGGCCTTAAGGCGAAATGGAATACCTGGGAAACAGTTTCTCCGTAAGGAAAGGTGAGTAGGCTGCCTTTCCCAACCTCCTCTTTTGAAGGTGTCAGTTTCCCGTTATGTTGATGCAATAGGTTTAGTCAGTAAATTGAACACGTATGCAGATCAGGAGTTCTGCATTTCCTCCGACTTAATTCATGCTTTCTCTGGGAGTGTTATTGAAAAAAATTGTGAGGCAAGAGACAGCTAAGAAAGTAGACTTTCTAGAATAAAAACGCAATACTAGCTGTGAGCTTGTTTTAAAAGAATGCATCAGTCAGCAATTAGTTTTAAAGCAGAAATGGGCTTATAATAGAAAATAGTGTTATAGGGGACGCCCAAGGGGCATGTCCTCAAAAGCTTTGGCAGTGTCCAATTACCTGAAGGTACCAACCTATAACTCGGGGTCTAGGGATATCACGGTTGTGTCTTGTATTGTGTAAATAAGATATACTTAACATTGAACACATCAACACTTGATGGCCCCATACCTCAGGTCTTTACATTTTGTTTTGTAAAAGGTATGTAAAAAGCACCTTAATTTTTTGCCTCTATCAGTATCACCACCCTGTTGCTCAAGTTCTCAAATTTCCAAGAAAATTAGCATTAAAGGCCCGTACACAAGATCGGATTTTCCGACGGGAATCGTGTGATGACAGGCGGTTGTCGGAAAATCCGATCGTTTGTATGCTCCATCGGACAATTGTTGTCGGATTTTGAGACATCAAATGTTGGATAGCATGCTTTTAAATTTTCTGACAACAAATGTGTGTTGTCGGATTATCCGATCGTGTGTACAGAAGTACAAACACGCATGCTCAGAAGCAATGCTAACCATAAAACACAACATTAGCAGAAGTTGTCCAAACTATGGCGCTAAAGAGCTGAAAAACCACGTAGTTTTGTGTTTGTTGGCCGACAATTCTTTGCCGTTTGTATGCAAGACAAGTTCATGGCCTACGCCCTTCGGAAAAAAGTCCTACGCTTTGTCTGCGGAAAATCTGATCGCGTGTACCAGGCTTAAGGGTAGCTAAAAACGTGTAAAAAATAAGAAAAAAAAAAAAACACTGAAAAAAAAATTAGCACAAGAGACATAAAAAACTTAGGTCAGTAGGAGGTGTACCCTGTGTGGATTCCTCTCTTCGTTTAAAATCTCCTCCATTCCTGCCATTGTAAACATCTGGTGCAGTTGGGTTAATACAACATTAAAAATAAATAAAAGTAAATGCACCAATAGAAAGAACGCCAGATCAAATAAAAAATAAAATAAAAATATTATAAAAATAATCCAAAATTCATTTATTGGTTTAAACTAAAATAACCTTTCTGCCTAGCTGTGCCGATCATAGCAGCCATACTACAGCTTCTATGGAATGGAACAATGGTCTATGAATGGAGGGGGCGGAGTTATCAATCATCCACCTGTCCTGCATTCAGAGATCCCGTTTCACAGACGGTCCGCTTTAGGTATCTTCTAGGTGGTAGACACCATCTTTGCGTTGTACATGACCCATCAATTCCTGTGCATACCAGTGTATATTGCTGTAACGGCACCCCAAATACGAAAGGGGTCTACGCCGTTTAGAATATTCCCTCTCTGAACACACAACCACTATCGACCCTCCACAGCCAGGCGACCCACTTCCCATAGGATTAATCCTTCCAGAGATACGAGACAACGCTCTGTATTTCAAGTTCCAAAACAGGGAATGACTTTATTTTCAAAACACATGGTAACACATTTCTCTTCAAAACCCTTCCCTCCCATCCTTGGGGGAACAGGGCGGGTTAAACTGTCCAATGACAATGGTGATACAGGTCAGGTGTGTTCAAACTTCTCCTTTAGTAAACAGTCTTAGCAGGAGGGGTGATTTCCCCCCCCTCCTCACAGAAGACACTTAAACATCCCATAATAATAGGCAGCCAGACGGTCTACTAAGCTCCAATCCACATCATCACAATGAAAGGACCTGTAGCATAGGTGAGGTTCATTAGCATTACACAAGCAGATAGGTGACACATCAGCATCTCTCAATTAACCTGTTGAGTTCAGAAACAGTAAATAGTCCTTTACAGATATGCTTGGGGATATGGTGGATAAATATTACAGACCCATTTTAGGTAGCCCAAGATATATTTCTTAATGTCCATTATTTCCTGGCTCACCCTGTGTCCAAAGTGACCCTCCTGTCACAATTGCCATCTTGCTACACCCCGCACTCCTCCATTGTAACGATACACTGGCAAGGGGGAAAGCGGACATCTTGTTACACCCACTGGAGTTTTTCCATTTTACACTTATTTTTAACACTAAAGTGAGTTTATATAGTGAAATACAGTACTTAGAACTCCGTATGAATGTTTTAGAGGTTGAATTTTAAAAGCCGCGGTAAGCCTGCTCACCTCATAGGTTTGGTAATCTGACAGAAGCTCGCTGCTTTAAAAATTCAACATCTAAAAACATTCAGAGTTCCAAGTACTGTATTTCAGTATATAAACTCACTTTACTGTTAAACATAAGTGTAAAATGCAAAACTTAGGTGGGTGTAACAAGATGTCCGCTTTCCCCCCTTCTCAGTGTATCCTTACTAGGGAGGAGTGCGGGGGGTGTAGCAAGATGGCGGCGACGAAACGTCACTTCCGTTACCAATTCTGGCGGGTCGCCAAATCTGATGAAACACCGGCTTTAGCCTGCAACGCTAATCAAGTGGCAAAACTCAGACAGGGCGGTTCTACAGAAGTCGATCGGTAGATCGACTTCTGTAGAACCACCCTGCCTGAACATGGATCAAAATTTGAAAAAAAGTGGGAGCAAACTCCCATGCATACATTTTTAACTACATGTACTATAAATCAGGTCTGCCTGTCTGTTTTTAAGGAGGACCTGATCAGACCATCCATAGCTTTCTATGGAGTGGCGGTTGCTAGTAGACATGTCCACCGACACCCACCGGCATCCGATCCTGTCTGCCAAAAAATTTGAGTTACGCTTACCGGTAACGTCTTTTCCAGTAGTCTTTCAGGACAGCCACAATGAGAGACATAGGCTCCTCCCTTTCCACAGGAAACACTGCGCCAGCATACATAAATTCTCAAAAAAACTGAAGGCCGGCAGGGGAACCGAGATCACCTCCGGACAGCTGGCGAGACACAAGAACACATTAATAGCATACTCTTATTATCTTTATCATGCTGCGTTCCGGTCTTTAGTAAGACCCCCCCCCCCCAATTTTTAGGGTGGGTACTAGGGCTGTCCTGAAAGACTACTGGAAAAGACGTTACCGGTAAGCGTAACTCTAATTTTCCCTATTCGTCTTTCAGGACAGCCACAATGAGGAGGATAGACGAGCACTTACCAACTAGGGTGGGACTACAGCTTGCAAAACCTTTCGCCCAAAGGCTTGCTCACCTGCCGACACCAGATCCACTCTGTAATGCTTAACAAAGGTAGCGTAGCTGGACCAAGTTGCTGCCTTGCATATTTGTTCTGGCGTTGTTCCAGCCTTTTCTGCCCGAGAGGCTGCCAAAGCTCTGGTGGAGTGTGCCTTTATTCCTGTAGGGATCTCCTTACCCACTAAGGAATATGCCTGTCCTATGGCTCTTCTGAGCCATCTGGCAATCGTGCGTCGAGACGCCTTGTAACCCTTTCTGGCCACATAAAATAAAACAATGAGTCTGACCTTCTAAAGACTCTTGTCTGTTCCAAGTAGTGCAGGATGCATCTCCTGACATCTGAGGTGTGAAATTTCAACTCCCCTTCACCTGAGAGGTTTGGACAAAAAGGCAAAATTACTTCCTGATTCCTGTGGAATTTTGAAGTCACCTTGGGCAAAAATGCCGGATCGGTCTTTAAAACAACCCGATCTGGAAAAAGAATACAAAAAGGGGGTCTAACGGATAGGGCTTCTAACTCGCTGACCCTCCTGGCAGTGGTCACTGCAACCAAAAATGCTGTTTTTAAAGTTAGATCCCTTAGTAGACACTCCAAGGGTTCGAAGGGAGCGCCCGTAAGGTTCTGCAAAACCAAAGACAGATCCCAACTGGGAAATGGTGGATTCTGAGCTGGTCTCAGTCTGGATAGGGCTCTGAAAAACCTGATAACCCAGGGATCGGAGGCGAGAGGTTTCTCTAAATAAGCACTGAGTGCTGAAATCTGACTTTTAAAGTGGTTGTAAACCCACCTTTTGCAACTTGCACCTACAGGTAAGCCTAGACTAAGGCTTACCTGTAGGTGCAAGAAATATCTCCTAAACCTACACGGTTGAGGAGATATTTACTAAAATCACAGGCGCCGTAGACAACGGCGCATTCATGGGGTTAATCCCATTCACAAATTCGGCTAAGTCCCAGCAATGCTTGGGCTTAGCCGAATTTGACGGCTCCCGCACGCATGCGCGGAGTCACGTCTTCACCGCTTCGGCCAATCACAGCGCCGGAGCGGCGCTGTGATTGGATTAAGCGGCGATACCCGGAAGTAACATTCCGGCTATCGCCGCAGTGATGGCTGCGGCTGGAGAGAGGGACTCGGACGGCTTCGGGGGCCCCGATCTAAGGTAAGTGGTACATAATGAGCTAGTATGCTAGTC
This sequence comes from Rana muscosa, assembly GCA_029206835.1. NCBI lineage: Eukaryota > Metazoa > Chordata > Amphibia > Anura > Ranidae > Rana > Rana muscosa. Next base: position 397,758,719 of record CM055117.1, on the reverse strand, counting down.
ATACTAGCTCATTATAGCTTTGTCTTGCAGGTGGGCTAGAAAAAAAAAAGTTATATGGGTTTACAACCACTTTAAGGCTAGCTATGGAAAGTCCCTTATCTGCCCCACATTGAAGGAATTCTAGGATGGCAGTGGAATTATGGACCGAACAGGAACACACCACTTGTTAAAGCGGAGCCAGACTCTTTTATAGATCTGGCGAGTCTTTTTCCTACTATTAAGGAGGGTGGCAACTAGCTTTTCTGAAAACCCCCTAGATTTTAACATGCCCTCCTCAGTAGCCAAGCCGCTAGCCTCCATCTGTGAACCTGCGGGCAAAGGACTGGACCCTGTGAGAGGAGATCCTCTCGAGGTGGAAGAAATAAGGGAGGTTCCACAGCCAACTGTTTGAGAACTGAGAACCATGCTCTCTTGGGCCAATGTGGTGCCACTAGAATTAGGGAAGTGTTTTCTATTTGAAACTTCCTTAGAACAGCGGGCAACAGAATCGGTGGTGGGAAAGCATAGCACATTTTGAATTCCCAACTTTGGGTTAGTGCGTCCACTCCCAACTCTCCCTCTCCCTTGTTTAGAGAGAAAAAAACAGGGGGCTTTCGTGTTTCCTCTTGAAGCGAAGAGGTCCACCTCTGGTGGGCCCCACCTCCTGGTTAGGAGCAGGAAAACCTCTTGATTGAGGACCCATTCGCCCTCTCTCAGTTGTGTCCGACTGAGGAAGTCTGCTATGACGTTCCTCTCGCCTCTCAGAAAGATTGCCGAGAGTGTGTTGACTTCAGCCCAACCCAGAATGTCTGCTGCTAGGGCCGACAAGACTCCGCTCTTTGTGCCGCCCTGCTTGTTCAAATAGGCTACGGCTGAAGAGTTGTCTGACCACACCTGAGTGTGGTGATCCTGGAGTTGTTCCTGGAAAAACTTGAGCGCTAGACCAACTGCTCTCAGCTCCTTCCAGTTGGACGACCTGTTTAGTTCTTCTAACTCCCAGATGCCCTGTGCTGGAAGGGATCCCAGGTGTGCCCCCCAGCTCTGCCACTTGCGTCCGTGGTTACCACCCGAGATACCGGGATAAACCACAGACACCCCTGCGACAGGTTTGAAACCTTCCTACACCACCAGAGGGATCTCTTTACCTGAGCAGGTACCTGAACCAGGTTGTCTAGAGCTTCTAGACTGTGGTCCCATATCTTTAAAACAAAGGCCTGTAGTGGGCGAAAGTGCAGTCCTGCCCATTGGACTGCTGGGAGTGTAGATGTCAATAAACCCAATGTCGACATCAGATATCTTATCGTCACCTGGGAGGTTGCTCTGGAGGGATGTCACTGCCCTGTCTAACTTTAGGACCTTCTCCATCGGGAGGAATACTCTCAAAAGAGTTGAGTCCAAAGTGTACCCTAGGTATGTGATCCTCTGTGATGGGACTAGGCTGGACTTCTCTAAATTTAGAAGCCACCCTAGGTCCGTAAGAACTCGCTTTGTCCTTTCCAGATCTCTGGATAGCTGTTCTGGGGATGCTGCGAATAGAAGCAGATCGTCCAGGTAAGCTATGATGGATACTCCCTGAAGTCGCAGAAACGCCAACTGTTCCGCCAGAACCTTGGTGAAAATGCAGGGGGATGAGGATAGCCCGAATGGCAGTGCTTTGAACTGTAGATGTACTACTGTTCCGTCTAGGTTGACTGCTAGATGTAGAAAATGTTGAGAGTTTTCTGCAATTGGGATGTGCAGGTATGCGTCCCTGAGGTCCAGAGACACCATGAAGCAATCGGGGGGAGGAGGGCCCTGACAGAAAAAAAAATCGACTCCATCCAGAATCGTTTGTATACAATTGATCTGTTCAGGGGCTTTAGATTCAGAATTAGTCTGAACCCTCCGGAAGCTTTCTTTATCACAAAAATGAGAATAAAATCCCCTTCCCTCCTCTGCTTCTGGAACTCTGTGTATTACGTCTTGACCTTCCAGATTTCCCAGAGCTCCCAACAAGGCTTGGGACTTTTCCCTGCACTAGGGAAGAGATGCGACAAGATATCTCTGGGGGGGGGGGGGTCTTGAAAACTTTAAATGGTACCCCCTTCTTATGATCCCCAGAATAAATTGGTTGGGGGGAAATTGTCTCCCACAGTGGTAGGAAGGTCCCCAGTCTTCCTCCCACTCTGACTAGAGAGTCAGGGTTTTTTTCCGGGCTGTTGAGGGTGAAAAATCGCTCCAACTATGCCTTTAGGGGTCCAAGTCTCTCTGCTTTTCAGGCCTGGGTACCCCCTTCTGACTTTGTGGACGAAACCCCTTTTTTGATAGTACTGGGGCCTTATGCTTAGGGGGAAAGGACTTATTTTTATCTGCCGTCCGGTCTAGAACAGAATCTAGACCGGGGCCGAAAAGTAGGTCTCCCGTTAGGGGTATCCCACACAGCTTAGCCTTGGAGGCACTGTCACCTGGCCAAGTCTTCAGCCAGAGGGCTCTTCTGGCAGAATTGGCCAGGGCTGCCGATCTGGCTGACATGCGGACTGATTCCGCAGAGGCGTCCGCTATATAAGCGATTCCTCGAAGGATAGTCGGGAAGGAAGCTAGAATTGTTTCCTTAGCCGTCCCAGCCTCAATGTGCTCCTGGATTTTAGGGAGCTAATGTTCTAAGTTGCGGGCCACAACTGTAACGGCCATCTCAGGCTTCAGGTTCCCCATTGTAGAGTCCCATGTTTTCTTTAGTAGGGAGTCTATCCTTTTGTCCATGATGTCCACCAAGGCTCCCATGTCCTCGAACGCTAGGTCTGTGTTCCTAGAGACCTGGGAGAAGGCGGCGTCTAATTTGGGGTTCTTATTCCAAATGGACGATGGGTCATCCGAGAAAGGAAATCTTTTTAGAGATCTAGAAAAGAAGGAAGGGCTTCCTCTTGGGGTCCTGCCATTCTCTTTTGACAGTGTCAATCAGTACTTCGTGTACAGGGAAGAAGTTTTTCTTCTGTTCCCCCAGACCCTTATACATTTTATCATGGAGGGTCAAGGGTTTTTTAATCGGTCTGTATACCGAGGGTAGTATAAATTGCCCCCAAGAGGTCATCTACCTCATCCAGGGACAACTTATACCTGGAGGTTTTCCTGGACTCCCCGTCCTGGGCTTCTCCCGAGTCCTCTTGAGACTCAGAGGTGGCACTGTCTGGATGTGCTTGTTGTACACCAGAAGGGCCTGCAACCTCCTCTGCCCTTAGTGCAGTGGCAGGATTAGCCGGTACAGAGCCCTGAACCGTGGGGGGGGTTGTATCCTGGGAAATGGGAACAGAGGGGAGTTGAAATGTTTCAAATACATTTTTGAAGGACGAAAAGGTGGACAAGAGCTCCTTTACAGAAGCTGCCAGTCCAGACTCCTGCTCCAAGTCCCTTTCTTTCACCAGGGTGTCAATGCAGTTTTTACATAGGACCTTTCCCCATGCCTCCCCTAGCGTGTCCCTACAGGAGGCACACTTCTTTTTAGAGGTATGGGTTGATCTCGCTTTCTCTGTAGATTTCTACAATATAAGACAAAGCATACAATTTTTTTTTAGACAGACAGGTACAACCCCCAGAGTGCGCTGATCCTTCTATCATGTAAGGAACCAGAGCCTCTTCCCCCTGACCACCCAGGGGGATTACCCCCCCCCCCCCATGGACAGGAACCATACATGGAGAGGTATTCCTAGGTAGAGAGGAACCCACCCCACGGTACACTTACCTTAGGAAGGCTGGAGGTGGTGTCAGTATGCGCCGCTTGAGCCTCTGCTTCCGACATCTTGACTGCAGGTGGCTGCCTCCGATGAGTCCTACGCTGCCTGTGCGCGATTTGAACTCACTCCAGCCTGTGCCCGGGCCCCTATCAGCGCCGCGACCCGGAACTGGAAGTCGTGGGTTAAAGGGGAAGCCTCCGCCTTCCGCCGGAAATGACGTCACCACGTCGTCCGGCCAGCCAGTTCCAAAAATAAAATAAAAATGCGGCATGTATACCTATACACAGAGGGCAGGAAGCTTCCCTGCTGCAGCCCTGTGGACGCGATAGGGGTCCCCCTCAGCCTTCAGCCGCGCTCGACCAGGCTGGGGTGGCTCACGGATGGTGGGTCACTACTTACACCACTAATACCCTGGAAGCCCTCGCTTCCTTTGAGGTAAGAAAAAGTCTCAGTTCCCTGACTGATCTGCCTGGTTCCCGCACAGTGTCTCCCCTCCGGAGGAAACACTAACAACTGAAGGCCGGCAGGGGAAGTGAGAATTTATGTATGCTGGCGCAGTGTTTCCTGTGGAAAGGGAGGAGCCTATGTCTCTCATTGTGGCTGTCCTGAAAGACGAATAGGGAAAACAGCAGATCGGATGACAGTCAGATGGAAATTAACAGGCGGTCCATTTCCATCTGACTGCCCATAAGAGAACAGTGGTGGGTGCGTTTGTGTCCACTCTGCATAGCGGAGCGGAGACGAATCTGTCAACTGCCTGCTCAGTGGGGAGATCCCCTGCTGAGCAGGCAGATGCGCACTACGGAGAACGCCCATGTGAAACCAGCCTTAATTATTTCAGCAGAATGTAGATAGAACAGCCATCACTATGTTCAGGAGATGTGGGGAGAGGGCATGATGGGGGAGCAATATGTGCAGGAAGAGAGTGCGGAGGGCATGAAAATGGACAGTAAAAAGTAACTGACTCACAAATGGTGGTTACTGATCCAAAAGTAGAAAATCAGTAAAAACAAATATGACCATATGGGAGAATGAGAGGGGCAGGGAACTTAGCCCCATAATGCACTTGGCACCCATTCACATATCTGACTTATTGCAAAGCTGCAGAATAGAAGTCATGCAAAGTGTTTTACTGAGGAAGAATAGAGGTTAAAAGCAGTGTCAAGTGAAACAGGCATGCTGAAATTAAAGCAAGTTATTCTTGGTTTAGTGAAGGTGGCTGTGAGCATATCAGCAGCACAGGGGCCTACGAAGGTGATGCGGAAGACACTAAAACAGGGAGTAGTATGTCATTGGATTTAGACAATGGAGGTTGAAAAGGAGACACCAAAACAAACCGTTTATGTGCAGAAACTGTGTCATGGAGTCCAAGAACAATTGGGGTGGCACAAGGGTCAGTTAGGGCAGAGCTTTGGAAAAGGGATCACTACAGGACCAGAGTAGTAGAGATTAGACTGATATTTTGCATGAAATAATTACAATGGGTTATCCAATATGCGCTGGTGACTGTACTGAGGCAATAATGCACAAGCATAGCCCTGAACGGTTATTACACAAGTTCAGAACTGGTTGCTGGGTGGTTAGCACATATACCCTGGAGACTGGGTGCTAAGGAATTAAAATATGTGCTGGGGTCTGGGTGCTAATGAACTAAAACACAAAAGCCATAAACTAGGAGCTTTGTGGTTAAAGCACATATGCAGGGTACCAAGTACTGTACTGGAGGGTTTTGATGGATGGGAGGACTGGATACACGTGCATTGGGTGCTTAGAGGTTAAAACGCCTGCACTGAGAACTAGATGTTTGCCAGTTAACACACACACACACACACACACACACACACACACACACACACAGGGGCTGAGGAGTTAGCACACAAGCTGGGGGCTACTTGCGAAGGGTTTATGCACATGTAATACAGAGGGTGACTGGAGGAGTTGATGCACATAATCCAAAAGGTAAAAACTAAAATTGGATTGTTGCTGAACTTGATACTCAGCACTGAACCTCCAGGCTTTGTTTCTGGACTCCAGCAAAAGTCCGGCAGATGGCAGGTTCAAAATAAAAGTATGGAGGCTCGCCCCCATATACATTTACTGATGATGGGGACATACCCTGCCCCAATCTGTTAAACCAAAGAGGATAGTAGTGTTTGTATAAATGGCCTGACTTTGAGAAATTATCTAAGGCTGCATTCACACCTGAGCGTAGCGCTTCGAGCGTGTTTACCGACGTTTTTACCGGCGATTTGTTGCGCGAATTTGCGCCCTCCAAAACACTCGTTGTCACGCTAAACGCTTGAATCGAGCGTTTCCATTACATTCTATGACTCCTAAAACGGCCATATCTGCCCGATTTGCATGACAAAAAAGGGTCCGGAACTTGTTTGAGCTTCAGGCGTTCGGCTTCAGGCGTTTTGGAGTGGAGATGTGAACCATCTCCATAGAGAATAATGGTTTTTTCCCCCTCTAGCGTTTTGTAGCTTCAGGCTACAAAACGCTCAGGTGTGAATGCAGCCTTAAGCCGGCCATAGATGGTTTGAATCTCTGCCAGTTTAGCAGGAATGAGCAGAGATTCAAATCTATGGGCAGGCAACAAGTAGATTTGATTTTTAATGCGATTATTGCTAGCGGCACCATGGGCTCTCGAAACCAGGATGGCTCCCGTGTCGTCCCCCCCCCCCCCCCCCACTGCCTGGAGAACACAAAAGCTCAGCGGAAAGGATTCTCCCCCATCAACACTGACATGGTTGCACCATCTTTGGCTAACTTAACCACTTGCCCAAGCCATTTTTCAGCTTTCAGCGCTGCAACACAAAGACATTAGTGGGGGGGGGGGGGCAATAACATGGTACAAATTTCACATATAGCTAAGTGAGCTGCTCTCTATTCCAAGTCATGGAAGTGGTAAAGATGTGGATACAAGAGTGGGGTTTGCCACGAGATGTGCAAAGCTAAAAGCTTAGAAAAGCATGTTTCACATTAAGGCCCCATGCACACAGGGCGTTTTTGCAGCTGCTAACAGCAGCTTTAGACGGTTTTTTTTTACAGCTTCAAAACGCCCATCCATGTTATTCTATTGTGTCATGCACACTAGAGCTTTTATGAGCTCCAAGTGGCATAGGCGTTTTCCAGCTGCAAAAAAAACCCAATTCCAGTGCGTTCTGGAGCTCCAGGTTCGAGCTGCAAAAACGCCTGACGCTATTAAACGCGCAAAAAAACGCCGCGAAAACGCCGCGATTTGCGTTATTGAGGTCCGGGATTTTTATTTTTTAAAAGGTCAAAAAATGTTTACAAAACATGGACAGGCGTTTTTAAGCTCTAAAAAAAGCGGCTGTAAAAACGCCCTGTGTGCATGGGGCCTTAGAGCTGGGCGATTTTGGCCCCAAACAAAATCTGTGATTTAAAAAAAAAAAACAAACAAAAAAAAACAAAAAAACAAAAAAAAAAACAACACTCTATTCACGATTTGAATCAAGTTTTTTTTTTTCTGATGGACACCGCGCCGGTCCTAAGGAGCTGCGGGCAGGAGTTTTTAGGCAAGGCCGCGTCTTCGGCCTAGTCCGCTGTGATACTGGGAAAAGGCAGCGGACTAGGCCTCAGCCTAAAAAAATCCTGCCTGCAGCTCGCCGCGATCCTGGGAAAAGGCCGTGGCTTCGGCCTAGTCCGCGGCGTCTGGCCTCGCGGCCTTTTACCAGAATAGCGGAGAGCTGTGGGCAGGATTTTTTAGGCGAGGCCGCGGCTTCAGCCTAGTCCGCGGAGCGCCGGTCCTATGGAAAAAAATTAAATAAATAAATCGATTTGACCTCGCAACTCGATTCAAAACGTCTTTTCCCCCAGCCCTATTCACATTAACTAAACAAACCCATTTTGAACAATGAAGATGATGTACTTTTAAAAGAAGTTTCCCACAAAGTATCCTAGAAGTAAAATATTAAAGCCTAACTCCATGTTTTGGTGTTCACCAACACATGGAGCAGCTGTCAGCGCTGTATAAACTGTCTCTAGCCACACACACACACACACACAGTTTCGGCAGGTGGGACAGGAACAAGATCAAGTCAGGCTGACCACCGTTTAGCCATTCACAGGAAGCTTTGTTTTTTCTGAATGAATCATTATGTCATCCACCTGCCTCACCCAATCAGAGGAAGCCTTGTATTCTTAAAATGGGGGGGGGGGGGGGAACAGAAAATAGCAGTTATACCCAAGCTGGATACACACTACACAATTTTCTTTAGATTTATCTAAACCATATAATATGAGGTCAAACCTTAACAGTTTTTCAATTTGTATGCAATCAGGACCTTGCACTACATGATTTTGGTAAATCTAAAAGGATATCAGACAACAGTTTGTATAGTGTGCATGGGGTCTTACCCTTAGGCTCCATTTAAACCAATGGACTGATTGGGTCCGTCTGTCAAAAAACATATGGATGGGCTACCCCATCCATCTAGCAGATTAGATGACATGCTGATGGAAACGAACAGGCGATCCATTTCCATCTGACTGCCCCATAGAGAATAGTGGGCTGTGCCCATGTTCGCTCTGCTTAGCAGAGCGGACATGGACCTGTCATCCGCCTGCTCCAGCAGGCGGATTCACTTGACTGAGTCATTGGCTTTAGGGGAAAAGAATCCCTGCTCGCTCTCACGGAGGGAGGATGGGGGTGAGCAGGGGATGCTGCATAGCAACATTTGAGACCCTAAAGCCTCGTACACACGATCGGATTTTCCAACGGGAATTGTGTGATGACAGGCTGTTGGCGGAAAATCCTACCGTTTGTATGCTCCATCGGATGATTACCGTCAGATTTTCCGCAGAAAAATGTTGGATGGCAGGCTTTAAAATTTTCTGCGAACAACGGCCTGTTGTCGGATTTTCCGATCGTGTGTACACAAGTCTGTCAGACAAAAAAATCCAAAGTACAAAACACGCATGCTCGGAAACAATGCTCACTAAACACAACATTAGCAGAAGGTGCCCAAAGGGTGGCGCTAAAGAGCTGAAAAACCAAGTTTAGCGTTTGTTGACCGACAATTGTGTGCCATTTGTATGCAAGGCAAAATTCCTGGCCAACGCCCTTCGGACAAAAGTCCTACGCTTTGTCTTCAGAAAATTTGATCGTGTGTAAGAGGCTTAAGAGTCCATGCACTATGGGCCTAAAAAAAAAACAAAAAAAAAAAACACAAACACTTCCACTTGCCTGTAGAAGCAGCTAGGACGTTGAGACATATTTTTCAACGTTAGGGGGGGGGGGGGGGGAGAAAAAGTAAATAAATGAAAAAACCTTCTGGTTTGCGTTTTTGTAAGCCCAGTGTGAGTGGCCCTAAATATAGGACGAACTTTTTTAAACCATGGGGTAAATAGTGTCCTTCCTGGATGCATGAGCACATTGTAACTTTCTAGTAAATGTCTGCAAGAGTTACAATGCCTTGGAATTTCCATAATGCAGTATCTGGAACATGCCAAATTGTACAGAAATCGTGTTCCCCTTAAGAAAAAGTTATCTGAGAGGTCCCGAAATGAGGATTTTATCCTCAACCCATACCAATCTGACCAGTTTCAGGATGGGTAGGTGGGGTTTGCAGGGGGATAAATTAGCAGCCTCTAAGAATGTCAACGGTTTAGTCCCAAAAGTGTGCTTCTGAGGGAGGACCCATGCGACTAGGTGGTTTAGTTGTCCTGCTAAATAATATAAAACAAATGACAGGGCCATACTTTGGTGCGCTTTTAAAGCCGCCGGTCAGTTCGATTTCATGTGCGACTTGCTGACATATTTGCTGTTTCATGCACAGATGTCAATGCAAGGCACACATGAAAATCACCAAAATAGTGCAGGAACCTTTCAAATTGGTGCAAGTTGGAGTCGCACCGACATGAATGGTTATTATCATGCGATTCTGATCTGTCAAATATGGCTCACAGTGCTGTCAATCAAAGCCAATGATGAGGGAGTAGGGGGGCTGGGCCGAGTCCCGCTGTGTGTCAATGACTGCAGCAGCAGGGCTCAGAAGCGAGCACGTATGAGTGCCCCATGGGAAGGCACTTCTCATTAGGGGCACTGGACAGAGAGGAGGGGCCAGAAGTGCTGTCAGGGGACCCGAGAAGGGGAGGTTCGCAGCCGCTCTGTGCAATTCCAATGCACAGAGCAGTAGGGCTGAAACAACTAATCAATTATGAAAATAGTCGTCAACTATTTTCATAAATGATTAAATCGGCCAGCCGTATAGTTGGTCTGCATACAGAATTCACTATTTGTTTACGTATCAGGAAATACAGCGCAGCACACATACAGCTCAGTACACCACCGATACATGTCAGCAAGTGCCCGATAACTTGTGAATGTGTGAATAGCAATGCTCAAAAAGGACATGTAGTCCTGGGCAGGAAGTGAGTGGTTCTGAAGTCAGAAGTTTTTTTTACCTTGCAGCTTGCTATTTGGGGAACTCTGAAGGCAAGAGGAGCCAGAAGCGTCGGTGGGGGACCCCAGAACAGGAGAATCAGGGCTGCTCTGTGCAAAACCATCACACCGAGCAAAGCAAGTATAATATGTTTGTATTTTTTTTTTTTTTTTAAACGGCTTCCCGACCAGCCGCCGTCATACTGCGGTAGGTCGCATGTTCCCGCGAACCGTCGTAGCTGTACGTCAGCCCTTTAAGCCGGGATAGCAGCGCATGCTCGCTGCACTGCGGGGGTGCCGATGACAGGGACGTGCGTGTGTGTGTGTGTGTGTGTGTGTGTGTGTGTGTGTGTGTGTGTGTGTGTGTGTGTAAACACACAAATCCCTGTTCTGTGAGGAGAGACAGATTGTGTGTTCCTACTAGCCAGGAGCAACAATCTGTCATCTCCTCTTGTCAGTCCCATCCCCCTACAGATAGAACACACGAGGGAACATATTAAAACCCCTTGATCGTCCCCTAGTTTTAACCCCTTCCCTGCCAGTGACATTTACACAGTAATCAGTGCATTTGTATAGCACCGATCGCTGTATAAATGTCAGTGGTCCCAAAATGTGTCAAATATGTCCAAACTGTCCGCCATAATGTCGCAGTCCTGATAAAAATTGCTTATCACCGCCATTACGAAAAATGGTCGATTTGACCCCACTAACGATTAAAAAAAAAGCGAACAAACGTTCTTAAAAATACATTTTTATAAAAAAGGAAGACATTGTTTTTTATGGCCAGCATATATTACAGTTCTGTAGGAAAATCGGCAAAAAACAGTCTTAATTTATTTATTTTATTGTCTGATGATATTTACCCTCTAATAGTATATACAGTACATTTCTTCGGTCTGTTATTCTCAGAGTGGATTAGAGATTTTGCTCCCTAACCATATAGTTATTTATATTTACCATTGCATATAGATATTTAAGAATAAATTGCCTTTTTTTAAACAGGTATCCTGTTCCCACTTCCAGGAGCCTCAGCCACGGGTATTGACGTCACCGCCCAGGCTCCCTCCTCCTTCCCCGACGGGCCAGTAGGAGAGAGGGGCAGAGCCATGCCTGGTTCCCTTACTCGCAACGAAGGCGGTATGCACCCGACAGCTGATGGAAACCATCAGCTGCGGTGCCGACATCGCTGGAGGCCATTACCTGGAGGTAGGTGTCCGATTATTAAAAGTCAGCAGCTGCAGTATGTGCAGCTGCTGGCTTTTAATTTTTGCAGCGGTGGGCGGACTTCCGCTTTATCAAAATTATACACCACCCTTTTAAGGTTATTATCCGATTAAATCGGAATAAACCGGCCAACGAATCCAATAAAGGAGTAGAAAATGCTCACATTACAAAGTGAATTTGCACTGCATGAGAAAATGCACTACCTTAATAAATTAACCCCACCATAATAATTTGAATAAATCAGTGCTGCGATGGACACCAAGTTGGCCACAGATGATTTTTTTTTTTTTTGCTGAATGAAAAAACAAACACCACCACACAAAAAATAGGATTTTTGTACTCACCGTAAAATCCTTTTCTCTGAGTCCATGGACCGACACAGCCTCTCTATTGACAAAGTGGGTATTATCCGTTAATTAGGAGTGACTAGGCAGAAAAACTTGTAAAAAGTGTTGCGTCACACCTTCTACAGTCCCGCCCAGGGGGCGGACCCCCGGGTATAACCTCTCAGTCTGCATCTCGCAGATTAGTTCGTCAAAAAGCAGTACAAAAACTTAAAAAAGGAGGGGTGGGTGCTGTGTCGGTCCATGGACTCAGAGAAAAGGATTTTACGGTGAGTACAAAAATCCTATTTACTCTTTCGTCCATGGACCGACACAGCCTCTCTATTGACAAAGTGGGACGTCCCAAAGCAGTGTCAGAGAAAAAACGAGGGGTGGTAACAGCATAAGAATAAACTTCACCCCAAACACAAAAGAGCACTCCAACGGAGGAGCTGCAACTCTAAACAGCCACTTGTAAAACCTTGTGGCCGAAAGAGGCATCCGAAGATGCATCTACATCAACTTTGTAGAATTTTGTGAAAGTGTGAGCGGACGACCAAGTCGCCGCTTTACATACTTGGGAAACAGACGCTTGATGTCGGAAAGCCCAAGAGGCACCTCTTGCCCTGGTCGAATGCGCCGTGACCGGGAAGGGGGGCGCTTGACCCTTTAAGGCATAAGCCTGGATTACTATCTGTCGGATCCACCTAGAGATGGTGGCTGACGAGACTGCTTGGCCCTTCTTGGGACCAGCCACCGAAACAAACAGTGAGTCTGACTTTCGGAACAGGGAAGTAGCAGATAGGTATACTCTCAAAGCTCGGACAACGTCCAAGGAATGCAACGCCGACTCCTTAGGATTCGACGGCTGAGGACACAAGGATGGAAGTACAATGTCTTCATTGAGATGAAAAGCCGAAACGACTTCTGAAAGGAAGGCTGCGGCCGCAGCACCACCTTATCCTTGTGGAAAACCAAATAGGGAGCCTTGCAGGACAAGGCTGCCAGCTCACAGACTCGTCTAACTGACGTAACAGCCACCAAAAAGACCACTTTCTGAGAGTGTCAACAGGGGAATATCTCTAATATTCTCAAACGGTGCCTTCTGAAGCACCGAGAGAACCAGGTTCAAGTCCCACGGAGGTAACGGGGGACGGACCGGAGGGGCCACATGTCAAACCCCCTGCACAAATGTACTCACGAGAGAGTGAGTCGCCAGGGGTCGCTGAAAAAAAAAAAAAAAAGACAGCCAGGGCAGATATCTGTCCCTTAAATCGTACTTAGGGCAAGCCTTTGGTCCACCCCATGCTGTAAAAACAGCAGGATTCTGGAAACCAAATAGGTACGCGGATGCCATTTCATTTCCTCACACATGGAGATGTAGGCCTTCCAAGTGCGGTGATAAACCTTCCTAGAGGACAGTTTGAGCACTTCTCATAGTAGAGATTACCGAGTCTGACAGGCCCCGGTCTCAGTATCTGGTTCTCAACAGCCATGCCGTTAAAGCCAATGACTGTAAAGCAGGATGGAGTATGAGACCTTGCGATAGCAGGTCCTTCCGTAGTGGTAGGCGCCAGGGGACGTCTGCTACCAGGCGCCTACCACTACGGAAGGACCTGCTATCGCAAGGTCTCATACTCCATCCTGCTTTACAGTCATCGATTGAGTCGGGAAGCCAGAAGATCTACGTCTGGTGTGCCCCATCTTTGGCAGAGGAGTTGGAACACCTCCGGGTGTAAGGACCATTCTCCCTGGTCCAGCATCTGGCGGCTCAGGTAGTCCGCCTGCCAGTTTTCCACACCCGGAATGTACACGGCCGATAGTGCCGGTACGCTCTTCTCTGCCCACTTCAGGATCCGAGCAACCTCCGATGCTGCAGCTGAGCTTCTTGTTCCTCCTTGATGATTGACATATGCCACCGCTGTGGCGTTGTCTGACTGGATCCTGACTGGACGCCCTTGCAGCCTCTGAGACCATTTGAAGAGGCACAGCCTGATCGCCCGGATCTCCAGGGTATTGATCGGCAGGAGGGCTTCCTCTGGGGTCCAGCGACCTTGCGCCGACTGAACACCCCAGACTCCCCCCCCCCAACCTGTAAGGCTGGCGTCCGTCGTGATCACTATCCAGTAAACCGGAAGAAATGACTTCCCGGCCATTAGAGCTGGTGCTGTCAGCCACCATACCAGGGATCTCCTGACTAGGTGGCTCACTCGGATTTGATAATCCAGAGATGAAGGGCATCTGTTCCATCTGGACAGAACTTCCTTCTGTAACACTCGAGTGTGGTACTGAGCATATGGGACCGCCTCGAAGGAGGCTACCATGAGGCCCAACACTCGCATGCAAAAACGGAGTGACGACCAATTCCTGGAAGTCAGCTGCCGTACTGCAGCCCGGAGGGTCTGCAACTTCTCCACAGGGAGGAATACCTTTGCCTCTGAGGAATCCAGAATCAACCCCAGGTACACTAGGCGTTGAGTGGGCACCAATACTGACTTTTGCGTGTTTAGTATCCAACCACAGTCTCGAAGAGTCTGACAGGTAATGGACACGCTTACCTCTAATTCTGAGCTTGAAGGGGCCTTCAGCAGAAGGTCGTCCAAGTAGCCTGTGATAGCGATACCCCGCTGTCTTAGAAGTGCCAGAATCGGAGCGAGCACCTTGGTGAACGTCCTGGGTGCTGAGGCAAGGCCAAACGGGAGGGCCACAAACTGGTAGTGGTTCTTCCCGATAGCAAATCGCAGAAACCTCTGGTGTCTGGAGTATATGGGGACATGCAGGTATGCGTACTTGATGTCCAGATCGAACCGACTCCATCCGAAATCTTTGTACCTTCACAAAGCTGATTGAGGGCTCTGAGATCCAAGATTGGACGAACCCCCTCCTTCTTCGGTACAATGAACAGATTTGAGTAAAAACCCTGTTCCAGTTCTGGAACTGGAATACCTACCCCGCGTTCCAGTAGACCTTGGACCGCCCCATACAGGGCCTCCCGACGGGTCGGTAGTAGCTGGAGATTGGAGGTGTTGAATCTGTCCGGTGGACAAGAGAGAAACTCTATCTTGTAGCCTGAGGAGATTACTTCGCAAATCCACCTGTCAGAGATTAGAGCTGTCCACTGAGTCGCGAATTTGCGAAGACGTCCCCCCACCCGAGAGCTGGGTGGGGGTGGACCTTCATGCGGATGCAAATTTGTCCGCAGGCTTATTGGGGATGCGAGACCAAGGACGCTTTTGTCCTTGGGCAGGCGCTTTATCGGCCTGGAGTCTTTTCCCTGTCGCCCTAGGGGGACGAAAAAACCACTTGCGTGCAGTAAAGGAGGGCCCTTGGCGTGGCCCCTTACCCTTGCTAATTTGGGGAAGCAAAGTGCTTTTACCTCCTGTGGCATCCTTGATGATGTCATCCAGAGAACCCCCAAAAAGTCTGTCGCCCTTAAAAGGCAGATCCAACAGGGCTTTCTTGGAAGTCTGGTCCGCAGACCAGCCTTTTAGCCAGATCAGGCGGCGTATTGCTACTGCATAAACCAAAGCTTTAGACAGCAGGGGAATAGTATCCATGTCTGACTCGCAGACAAACCTAAGGCCCTGGACCAACAGCTCAGCCAATGTCATCTCATCAGGAGGAGTATCTCGCTCCTTAACCCCTGGAGTAGCAATTTTGCCCATTCAGTAAGTGTGTGAGACACTAGGGCCCCCGCCAATGCCGGGCGTACTGCCGAGCCTACCACTGAGTATAGGTAGCAAGCGAGTGCTTCAGCCTTCTTATCCACAGGGTCCTTGAAAACAAGAGCCCCTTCTACAGGAATTGTGGTGGCTCTATTAAGTCTGGACACTGGAGGGTCCACTATAGGGGGAGAGGTCCATTTCTTCAGAAAACTCTCCTCAAAGGGGTACCGTACCGCAAACCTCTTTGGGGCTGTAAAGACCCTCAGTGGGTTCTCCCATTCCTTGTATAAGAGTTTATCAAAAGACACACAAGGGAACACCTTAGCAGTGCGGGCAGGTCTATGAAACCCAAGTGGACCGGAGTCTCTGCTGCTTCTGCAGTATTTTCCAATTTTAGCATATCCCGCACTGCAGTAATAAGGTCAGATACCAAAGCCGTCTCACGTACTGACCTGGACTTGGAGTCATCCTCACTGTCCGGTCACGGTCTGCAGTCTCTGATGCGTCAGAATCTGGGCCCTGAGCCATAGCTGGACCTGGTTCTGCATCAGAATTATCCCCAGAAGCTTGCAGGGGACGGGGCGTTTACTACCCCCTGTATTCCCGTGTGCTGCTTCCACCCTGGCGGCAAACGCCTCTAGGATTGCCGTCATAGCGTCCATAGACACCTCAGGGGCACCAGCTGCTAAATCTGGTGTTTCAGGGGAGAAGACATCTGGCTCAGATGCCATGCTGACCACACAGGGCTCCAGGCAAGATATCAATAGGCCACCCTCCTGCGCTGCCGAGATGCTGGGTTACCCAGAGGACTCACCACCCTGGACCGGTACTGCTATGCTGCCGTGTGCTGCGCCTGTGATGCTGTCCCACTGCTGCTGTGTCAGTCTGCTTCTTTTATCAGCACTTCCGGTGTGAATTTTCGCGCCAGTGTAATGCACCCTAGAGGCTCTCGCAAAATGGCTGCCAAAAACGTCTGTATGGAAGATAATGTGGGCTCTAAGAAAATGGCTGCGGAGCCGAAGATAGGAGGTCAAGCAGCCGTAGCCCACAAAAAGATGGCCGCCGAATGGCTATAATATATATATATATATATATATATATATATATATATACACACATACACACACACACACACACACACATATATACACACACACACATATATACACACACACACACACACACATATATACACACACACACACACACACACACACACATATATATACACATACATACATACATACATACAGGGTGGACAAACATGGCCGCCGATAAGCTGATAGGGGCCAGTGGGTGTGGCCGAACCACAGGAAGATGGCTGCCGGGCAGTCACAAGAGGCCGAACTCGGCATGGACCACCTCAAAATGGCCGCCGACAGCATGGAGGAGGAAACACACACACACACACGTAAGCAGAAATTACATTTCTTTTATATGTTAGTTACAGCCAGCCCCGCTCCAGTGGAACCCCTTAGGTGACCCCCAGCACCCTTTAGCTAGAAGCCCAGTATTGTATTATGCTGGAAGACATTCCAAACAGATCATCGTCCGTGCACGGAAAGTGACTGTTGGCCAGGCATGCTGTGATTGGACCCAAAAGGGACGATCATATGTATGCCCTGGAGCGTGACGCTCACCGGACAGGCTGCTGCGACTCGGCCGTAAGGTCAGCCGAAGCTGAGCGGTCCGATGCAGGCCCTGGAGCGTAGGCTCACCGGCCACCCGTGGAGCGACGGGCATGTCGTGGAAAACCCAGCGTGTAGCTAGGGTTGGCACACGCTTGCTGGCCGAAACTGGGGAGACTACAAGGATCGAGGATCCAGCCTGTCACCCAGTCGGCAGTTGATCGAAGATCGCAGGAAACAACATATATAATCTCTTTTTTTCCCCCGGACCAATGGGCCCGAAGGGAGCCATGTCCTACTCCTTGCTAGACAGAAAAAAACTGATCTGCGAGATGCAGACTGAGAGAATATACCCGGGGGGTCCGCCCCCTGGGCAGGACTGTAGAAGGTGTGATGCAACACTTTTTACAAGTTTTTCTGCCTAGTCACTCCTAATTAACGGATAATACCCACTTTGTCAATAGAGAGGCTGTGTCGGTCCATGGACGAAAGAGTAACATTTTTATTTATTTTTATTTACACAAGTGAGGTGTGCCCCGCAATCCTACCCACTGTGTCATTTGTTTTCTTACAGTGGGGCTCCCCAGGTATGTTCAATTTAGGAGTGCACCGAATGAAAATTTTGGTGCCGAAACCAAAAATGAAGGATGCACTAGGCTGAAAACGATACCGAAAATTTATTTTTTTTATACGCAATTGTATTATATTCGACTTTAATATCATAAATTTAAATTAATATGAATTTATTTTTGGCCATTATTTGCACCTTAACCACTTCAGCCCTGACCCATTTTGGCTGGTTAAAGACCAGGCCACTTTTTGCGATTCGGCACTGCGTCGCTTTAACTGACAATTGCACGGTCGTGCGACATGGCTCCCAAACAAAATTTATGTCCTTTTTTTCCCCCACAAATAGAGCTTTCTTTTGGTGGTATTTGATCACCTCTGCGGTTTTTATTTTTTGCGCTATAAACAAAAATAGAGCAACAATTTTGAAAAAAAATTTTTTTTTTTCTTTTAGCTATAACAATTTCACCCAAAAATATATATAAAAAAAAAAAAAAAAATTTCCCTCAGTTTAGGCCGATACATATTCTATATATTTTTGGTAATAAAAACAAAAAAAAAAAATCGCAATCAGCGTTTATTGATTGGTTTGCGCAAAAGTTATAGCGTTTACAAAATAGGGGATAGTTTTATGGCATTTTTATTTAAAAAAAAATTTCACTAGTAATGGCGGCGATCAGTGATTTTTTTTTGTGACTGCGACATTATGGCGGACACATCGGACACATTTTTTGGGACCATTGTCATTTTTACAGCGAACAGTGCTATAAAAAGGCACCGATTACTGTGAAAATGACACTGGCAGTGAAGGGGTTAACCACTAGGTGGCGCTGTATGGGTTAAGTGTTCCCTGCATAGTGTTTCTTACTGTGGGGGGGGTGTGGGCTCTGTCGCATGACACCGATCTCCGCTCCGAGTACACGGAGCCAAGATCAGTGTCATTGTCACTAGTCAGAGCGGGGAGATGCTTGTTTAGACAAGCATCTCCCCGCTCTATACCTTCGTGAGACGATCGCGGGGACCCCACGGCGATAGAGTCCGCGGCACCCGGCGGTCCGACTCACGGGGATGGCGGCAGGTTCGCGAGCGTGCCGGCGCACGCGACCACGCGGACAGGCACCTAAGGGGACGTACAGGTACGTTCATGTGCCTGTCTGTGCCATTCTGCCGACGTAAAATGTACAGGAGGCGGTCGGCAAGTGGTTATTGCAAGAAAAGATCAAGAAAAATGCAGTCGGCAGTCTCTAATCTCTTTTATCATGTCCCCAGTCTAACCATCTGATACAGGAGATGGTCAGAGACTGCAGACATGATAAAAGATCAATGCAGCCTCGCCAGTGCCCGCCAGATGAAGCCTCACCAGTGCCCGGATCAGAGCGGCGATCTCTGCGTGTCACGGAGCTGCATTTGAATTGCCCGGGCCGCAGTAACAATGTCCCGCCTCCTGTGATCACGTCACGCTGATTCAATGTCCCACCATTGGATCAGTGTGTCGTCTGTCACAGGAGGCAGGACACTGTACTACGGCCCGAATAATTCAGCTCCATGACACACGGAGATCGCCGCTCTGTGGGAGGGAGGAGAGGAAGAGGGGGGGGGTGACTGCGGCAAGCCAGGATGACACCCTGGCAATGGGCTGCACCAGGGGCAATATTTTTATTTCGGCAAAGTGCTGAAAACACAATTTTCGGTAGTTTTTTTTTTTTCGTCCGCCAAAATTTTGGTGCATCCCTAGTTTAATTCCCATCACCCGATGCCCAGGAAATGCATCCCCAACTCACCGAGACACCTGAACGACCAGCTGGCGCTTCCGCCTGCTGAACACAGAGGCAGACAAAAACTTGAACCAACCACTTTGTCCACCTCTATGATATAGGAAACAGGAAGGAATGACTCATCACTTCCGGTTTTCCCAGCGCCATTTTAAAAAATGGAGAGCACTTGATCACGCCGATCTTGGTGTGATCAAATGCATTTATAAAAAAAAAAAAAAAAAAAAAAGGCAATGGAGACACCTCCTCTTCAATAAGGCCCCAGATCTCTCCAAAGGAGTACCTGTCACTGCCTATTGTCATAATGGAGGTTTACATTCCTTGTGACAGCAATAAAAGAAAAAAAATAAATAACATATAGGATTTTTTATACTCACCGTAAAATCCGTTTCTCTGGCATCCATGGACTGACACAGCGTGTCTTACACCTTTACACGTGGGTTATGTCCCTGCTTGCAGGAGAAGACCTAGGCAGAAAGTGAGATGTTACACATACATTCTAAACAGCCAGAGCTGAACAGCCCTGCCCAGGGGGGCGGTCCCTCCAGACATAACGCTCCCACTGCAGTCAGCAGACCTCAGTTCGTAACAAAGCAGTACAAACTTAAAAAGAAGGGTGGGTGCTGTGTCAGTCCATGGATGCCAGAGAAACGGATTTTACGGTGAGTACAAAAATCCTATTTTCTCTTGTCATCCATGGACTGACACAGCGTGTCTTTTACACCTTTACACGTGGGATGTCCCAAAGCAGTGTCAAGAGGGATGGGAGCAGTATAAATGGAAAACCAAAAACTTCACTCCAAACAAGGCAGAGCTCCTCAACGGAGGAGTTGCAACTTAAAACAGCGGCCTGCAACACCTTGCGGCCGAAGGAAGCATCCGAAGACGCAGCCACATCAACCTTATAAAACTTAGAAAAGGTATGAACAGACGACCAGGTCGCCGCCTTGCACACTTGTGCAACCGACGCTTGATGTCGGAAAGCCCAGGAAGCACCAATTGCCCTGGTGGAATGTGCCGTAACCGGAAAGGGAGGCGCCCGCCCCTTGAGAGCATAAGCTTGAATGACGGTTTGTCTGATCCACCTAGAAATGGTGGCAGACGAAACCGCTTGGCCCTGTTTTGGACCAGAGACAGCCACAAACAGCGAGTCAGACTTCCGAATAGAAGCAGTAGCAGACAGGTACACCCGCAAGGCTCATACCACATCCAAAGTGTGAAGCGCAAACTCTCTGGGATGCGATGGGTGAGGACACAAGGACGGGAGGACAATGTCCTCATTTAAGTGGAAGGCCGAGACCACCTTTGGCAGAAAAGAAGGTCGCAGACGTAACACCGCCTTATCCTTATGGATGACCAAAAAGGGCGACTTGCAGGACAAGGCCGCCAACTCAGACACTCGTCTAACGGAAGTAATGGCCACCAAGAAGGCCACCTTCTGAGACAAAGTCAAGAGGGGAATATCTCTAATATTTTCAAAGGGAGGTTCCTGGAGAACCGAGAGCACCAAATTCAGATCCCACGGGGGGAAGAGGAGGCTTGACAGGGGGGAGCACATGGCGAACCCCCTGCACAAAGGTGCTAACCAAGGGATGACCCGCCAGCGGTCGCTGAAAGAAGATGGCCAAGGCCGAAATCTGACCCTTAATGGTACTCAAAGCGAGCTTTTGGGTCACGCCACGCTGCAGAAAATGCAGGATTCTGGGAACGGAATACGTTCGTGGGCGCCAGTCCAGCTCTTCGCACATGGCGATGCAAGCTCTCCAAGTACGGTGATAGATCTTTCTGGAGGAAGACTTCCGTGCCCTTAACATGGTCGAAATGACCGAATCCGAGAGACCTCGGTCTCTCAGCACCTGGCTTTCAATAACCATGCCGTTAAAGCCAGAGACTGTAAAGCAGGATGAAATATTAGGACCTTGAGACAGAAGGTCCCCCCGTATTGGTAACCGCCAGGGAACGTCCGCGACGAGACGTACCAGATCGGCGTACCAGTGACGCCGAGGCCAATCCGGAGCAATGAGGATCACCGGAATTCCCTCGGTCGCCACCCTGCGGAGCAGGCGAGGGAGCAACTGCAGCGGAGGATAAACGTATATCAGGTGATACTGACCCCATGGGGCCACCGACGCATCCGCCCAGGGATCCCTGTATCTGGCCACAAACCTTGACACCTTTGCGATTGAGTCGAGAGGCCATCAGGTCCACATTCGGCGTGCCCCACCGTCTGCAAAGGAGTTGAAAGACCTCCGGGTGCAAGGACCACTCTCCCTGGTCCAGCGTCTGGCGACTTAGATAGTCCGCCTGCCAATGGTCTACGCCCGGAATGTAGACGGCCGACAGAGCCGGCACGCTTCTTTCGGCCCACCTCAGGATGCGGGCGACCTCAGAAAGCCGCAGCTGAGCTCCGAGTCCCCCCTTGATGGTTGACATATGCCACCGCTGTGGCGTTGTCCAATTGGATCCTGATGGAGTGACCCTGTAATTTCTCCGACCATGAGGAGAGGCACAGTCTGATTGCCCGTATCTCCAGCACATTGATCGGCAAGAGGGCTTCGTCCGGAGTCCAAAGCCCTTGGGCCGACAGGACTCCCCAGACTTCCCCCCCCCCCCCAGCCCGTCAGGCTGGCGTCCGTCGTGATCACCGTCCATTGGATGGGGAGGAACAACTTCCCGGACCGAAGACCTCAACCACCACGTCAGGGACGCCCTGACCAGGTGACTCACCTGGATCTGAAGATCCAAGGACAACGGGGATTTGTCCCAAGTGGACAAGATCTTTCTGTAAAAGCCCTGGTGTGCGCTTGGGCATAAGGAACGGCCTCGAAGGAGGCCACCATGAGTCCCAGGACTCTCATGCAAAATCGGATTGACGACCATTTTCGGGACGTCAGCACCCGCACTGCAGACTGAAGTGTCAGTAGTTTGTCTGGAGGTAGGAAGACTTTTGCCTCCAAGGAGTCCAGAATCAGACCTAGATACACCAGACGCTGAGTCGGGACCAGAACCGACTTCTGAACGTTCAGGAGCCACCCAAAGTCCCTGAGGGTGGGACTGACGATAGTCACACTTTTTTCCAATTCTGAGCCACTGTCTGCTCTTAGAAGAAAATCGTCCAGATAGCCCACGATAGCAATGCCTCGCTGTCTCAGCAAAGCTAGGACCGGAGAAAGCACCTTGGTGAACACCCTTGGTGCCGAGGCTAGGCCGAAGGGAAGAGCCACAAATTGATAGTGGACTTCGCCGACCGCAAAGCGCAGAAACTTCTGGTGGCTTGCGCAGATCGGAACATGCAAGTAGGCGTCCTTGATGTCCAAGGATGCCAGAAAATCCCCTTGGAGTGTAGCGATCACCGTGCGAATGGATTCCATGCGGAATTTTTGCACCTTCACGAAGGCATTCAGGCCCTTGAGGTCCAGGATTGCCGAACCCCGTCCTTTTTTGGAACAAACAGATTCGAGTAGAACCCCTGAAACCTCTCCTGGGACGGAACCGGCACAATTACTCCGGACCCGGTCAAATCCTGTACAGCCCCCAAGAGGGGGCTGCCCGACGGGCAGGAAGGAGAGGGAGATTTGAGGGAAAGAATCTGTCTGGGGGCCAGGAGCGGAACTCTATTCTGTATCCTGAGGTGACCACCTCGCACACCCACCGGTCGGAGATCCGGGAGGTCCACCGATCCGTGAACCTGCGAAGTCGTCCCCCCACCCAAGAGACGGGCGGGGGCAAGACTTCACGCGGAGGCGGGCTTGGGAGCCGGCTTGTTCGGCTTACGCACCCAGGGGCGCTTGTGCCCACCAGCTGCACTGTTGTCAGTCTGGGATGGCTTACCCGTGGACTCTGACGGACGAAAAAAAAACCCTTTTTTGCTGGAAAGGAAGGACCCGGTTTACATCGGGCCTCCTTACCCTTGATAGTTTGAGGAAGGAGAGTGCTTTAACCTCCCGTGACATCCTTGATGATGTCATCCAGAGGCAGCACCAAAAAGTCTACCACCCTTAAATGGTAGATCCGTCAGGAGCTTCTTAGAGGCTAGGTCAGCAGACCAGCATTTCAACCAGATAAGACGACGCAATACCACCACCGAGAGAGGCCCTGGATATTAAAAAAGGGGCCGCGCCGCGTCAAACGTGGCGTCGCACACATATCAGACCCTGCACCATCTGGTGGCCAGAGCAAGTGTCTGGAGGAAGGTTATGCTCCTGCACAGTTTGGTGCAAAATTTTTGCCCATTCCGTGAGTGTCTGAGACACAAGGGTCGCCGCTACTACGGGCCGTAGGGCGGATCCCAACAAGGCGAACATGGCTCTACTCACCACTTCTGACCTCCTATCAGTGGGGTCCTTAAACGCAGGAGTCCCTCCATCGGGAGAGTGGTGGCCTTGTTTAAACGGGCGACTGGAGGGTCGACCACCGGGGGAGAAGCCCACTTTTTAAGCAGGGCGTCTTCAAAGGGGTATCTAATAGACAAACGCCGCGGGACCATGAAAGTCTTCTGCGGCTTTTCCCAGACCTGGTCAATGAGCTGGTCAAAGAAGGGTACATATGGAAAAACCTTTTTAGAAGGCTTGGTCTTAAAAGAACCAAAAAGGAGACTGTATCCGCCTGAGGTTCTGCAGTCGCAGCATTTAGCTTGAGAGTGTCCCTCACAGCATCAATGAGTTCACTAACAAGCGCCCTGTCATTTACTGACTCAGAACTGGAGTCTTCCTCACAAGGAATGTCCTGTTCAAAACCATCTAAATATTCAGAGCTAGGGTCCTGAGCAGCAATAGCTAGGCCCATATCTGAATCAGAGCACTCCCCTTGTGGAGATAAAGTGGGGAGAGGGCGCTTTTTTGCTCCCTTGTGCTCACACACAGCTTCCATCCTGGTCAGAAATGATTCCAGGACTGCCGACAACTGGTCCATAGGGACCGCAGGTGCTGGAGCACTGGCTGCTGCCTCTGGCATGTGAGGGAAGCTGGTGACTCTGACTCCATAATGTCCCTCTCTGAGACCACCCACAGGCTGTGCTGACTGAAGTAGGGGAATGCCCAGGGAACCCACCAACCTGACCAGGACCGCTCGGTTCCGCTGCCCTGTCTCTCTGCGCCGCGCTGCTCAGCGTGAGTGAGCTGAGAGGAGAGAGTGTGAGGAGATTCGCGCCGTTCCCAGCGGAGCTAGAGACCAAACTAGTGCTAGAAAAACGTGTGGCTTCAAGAAAATGGCCGCCGCAATGTGCTCCGGCGGACCACGGCAAGATGGCCGCCATTGTAAAAAACAGCACACACACCAAACATGGCGCCGAACGGCGCCCAGGCCCCTCACATCCAAAAAAAAAAAAAAAACAGCCCCAGCGAAAAGTAGAGCAGCATGAGCCCCCCCCCCCCCGGACAGTATGGCCCCCAGGCACCCACACAGTACAGCGCCAGCAATAGTGAACAGAGAGTGACATTAAAAAAACACAGGGGGAGACAGGGAAATCCCCCACACAAGAAACACACAGCATGTACTCACATGCAGCCAGGAGAGACTACTAACCCGTCCCCTGAGGGACCCACTGGTGTGTTTTCTGACAGAACTATCACAGTGCGATACTGAGTAGCTGTCGGCCCGGTCCACCACGAAAGATACAGCCGGACTGTTCAATCTTGAGAGGACCGCGGAGCTGGAAGCCCACCGGCCACCCCTGGAGTTGTGGGGCATGTCGTGAACTGAGTCTCACGCACACAAGGCGAGGATCAGCACGCTCGATGGTCGGACAGGGAAGACTACGAGGATATCTTGTACCCAACCTGTTGCCCAGCCGACAGTTGATAGAAGATCTCAAAAAATAAAATAAGAAACAATTCCAAAAGGAATAAAAATAGGTCAGGAGACTGGCTCCTGAGAGAGCCACGTCTTCTTCTGCTAGGCAGAAAAAAACTGAGGTCTGCTGACTGCAGTGGGAGGGTTATGTCCGGAGGGACCGCCCCCCTGGGCAGGGCTGTTCAGCTCTGGCTGTTTAGAATGTATGTGTAACATCTCACATTCTGCCTAGGTCTTCTCCTGCAAGCAGGGACATAACCCATGTGTAAAGGTGTAAAGACACGCTGTGTCAGTCCATGGATGACAAGAGAAAACACATTTAAAAAAAAAAAAAACACACAAAGAAAATGAAAGCGCTGTCACCACTGTGCTCACGCACAAACGGCGATCGTCCCACACATGTGAGGCACACCATGAACGTCAGATCATGGCCAGTAATTCTGAAGTGTTAACCTGTAAAGGCTTTTAACGCATCGCCTATGGATTGTAAATTTTCCTCGTTTGTTGCCACTGCAGGGGCATGCACAATTTTAAAGTGTGACATGCTTGGCATCCATTTACTCTGCATAATCTTTTTTTTTTTTTTCTTAAATCTAAAAAGGTTATGCATAGTGTTTTTTTTCTTGCATTAAATGAAAAAAAAAAAATATAGCAACACCAATTTTCTAGGGCCTCTGCTTTAAAAAAAAAAAAAAAAAAACACAAAACACAAACAAACATGTTTGGGGGATCTAAGTAATTTTCTAGTGTAGCACACAGATCCCTGGCCTTCCCTCCTCAAGGCAGGACCCACCGTACCACAATGCCCAGATTCCTTCTTGAATAAGAGGGTGAGCAGTGTTCAGAAA